>BPLR01017828.1:0-70623 GCA_021605095.1 Caerostris extrusa | reverse complement strand
ATAACTATATTTCTTGTTGTGTTAGCATACCTAATATATATATAATGCAAGGTTATTAAAGCGCCAGTGCAAATTAGCTGGTTTAGTTGAATTATTGCAGTGAAAAGGCAAAATATTTTTTCACTTCTGGTTATATAAAATATTAGTAGTAAATATTTAATTGGTGTTTGATAAATTGTCTTCTAGTATTGTAAAAAGATATGAAATGAATTTATATAGTGTATTCAGTAATATCTGCAATGTATGGGTTTCATATCACCTATGAAACAAAACATCATTGGAATTTTGCTTAGCTAAATGAAAGAGATAATTAACAAAAATTTTTGAAGTGATATTTAATTCTGAGCTATTCAAAATTTGAGTTTGTTCTGACTTGCTTGACGGGGTTTTTATGGTCATATGTTTTACACAGTTGTGCGTGGAAATACTAAAAGTGAAATAAATTAGAACCTGGAATTAACTAAGATCTTTTTGTGAGAAATTATTCATTGGCCAGCCATTAATGTTAATTAATTCTATTATTCATTATAAAGGATCTACAAATATTAGTAAAAATTATTTTCCTTTTTGAAATGATAAAATATTGATAGAATTTTCGTTACAGATTTTAAAAATTGCTGAAATAAATTAGTGTATTTTATTTTGGATTCATAAATAATTACTGAATTTCCAAGTTTTAAAATCAACTCCTAAAATTTATTTTTAATACACACTGAAGATTTTTGTAAAGTGTTAATTTTTAAAATTAAAAAGATTATGGTTCCTTCCCCCATAAAAAATAAAGAGAAAAATCCTTCAATTTTTATGCAATTTAAACATGCGGCTTGAGATGTTATGTTTTATTAAAAATATTTTTAGTGTTTGGAAAATATGCAAACAATTTTAATTTAAAGTAAGTTAATGTTTAATTGTAATTAAACATTTTTTGATTTGCTTAATAAGCATTTTTTCATTGAAAATTATATATATGTTTAATTCTTTTTGTTCTTTTTTTATTCACACATCGCTATAATAATTTTTAAAAAATTATTTAAATGGGAACTTTCTAAGAATAATGCTAAAAAAGACTTATTTTTATTTTATGTAAGAATATTTTTTAATGTTTTCTTTACTTATTTGAAATACCATATTTTTAAAAAATATAAAGGTTTAGTTTCCAAAATATAATGCAAAAGCATTTAAATCGTGTCAGATAAATTTATATGAAATTTACATACTACATTATAATTTTAATATAGAGTTTCTGCTCCAATATTTTTAAACTTCATAGTATATACAAGTTTTAAGTGGGAAATTTTAGTGTCTGCCTCAATTGGAGTATGCATAGCTGTGCAGTAGGCATGTATCCGCTTGCGTGAGATGTCTTTTTTCAATGTTTCAATTGCCATGACACTGTTTTATATTGCTCACGCAGACCCATGTAATCTCTGGAACTCTTAGATTTGGAAGGTGCAAGACCATGCTATATGAATTCTTTATTTTTGTTACATTCAATAATAGCTTTAAGAAATTCTGCGGATAAAAGTATTACTTTACTATACATATTTTGTATCCCAGAAAAAGCAACTTTCTAAATCATATTAAATATAATTAAAAATTAAATAATTTTTAAATTAATTTGAAATAAATAAATTTTTGTAATAATTAAATATTGTTAAATATTAAGTAATGCCATATTAATATTTATTATTGTAATAAAATTTTTTTTTTTTTGTTCATCAAATGTGATTTTTATCAATCATGCTTTAGTGTATATTATTGTTTTTAGATTTGATGTTACTGAAGCTCAGTATACAGTAATGATCATACATTTGATTCTGCATTATTTTGGACCAAGTATATGGTCAACACATGTAAGTGAATGTTTGATTTTAATATGTAAATTAAACTAAAATTTTTGGCATTAAATATATTGTTTATAAATTTTTGTCAAAAATTTGAATAAAAGTGAATTAAAATAAATTAATTTCTTAATGGATTAATATAGTATATGTATTTCAAATACAGTTTTGCTTCAGACCAAATTCTTTTCATAAGATAAATATTTGTTGCTTGAATTATGATCTTATATTTTATCCTTTTTTATTTGTTAGTTTAGAATTTCAAGTATAAAATTTAGTCATTTGAATTTCAGATTTGTAATAGAACAACAATCCTCTGTTTTCATTATCAGAGCTTTCACCATATGATAAATCATTGCTATTATTCTTTTTTAAAAATGTTCCCACTTTTAAAAATAATAACTTAAAAATTCAAGTTGTAATAAGTAATAAATATATAGCTCTTTGCCAGTTTTTTCAGTATCAAAGGATATCAACTCAAATAGCTATAAAATGTTGTTAAATCAGAATAGCACAAGTGATACTTAAATGCTTTAATATCATAAGAGAATTCATATTTGTCTTATATTGAATATTACAAGTTATCCCAAAATACTTATTTTTTTTGTCCAAAATTAAAAATTAATTTTGTACAAATCAACTCATTGATATGTTCCAATAAAATACAGATATGAGAAGCCACAGTATATATTTGGAATAATATGCTTAGTACTTGAACAATAATTTATGATTTTGAAGGAAACTAAAATATTAGATGAATTTCTGTCAAAATGAAGATTTATATAACTCTTATATCTCAAATTATATTTGATATGTATTTGATGTAAATTTTAAATTTTATTTGAATTTACATATTTATTTTGTGTGTTAAAAAGTTATGGGAAAGGCATAAAGGTAATTAATGTAATTTCCTCTGTAGTACCATATTGCCCTACAGATGGGTTTTTCTGTCTGAAAAAGTAATATCTTATCTAACCCATGTGTTATCCATGGGTTGTTTCTCTTATATTAAATATTAATCTGTTTTCATATTCATGGCATAAAACTAAGAATTTTTTTTTTTTAAATTTAAAGGCTTTTTGATGTTACAATTATATATAGAAGTTAAATTTGAAATTTAAGAGTGAATATCATAATATATGTACATAAAGAATATACGCCTCATGTCCATAAATTAAGGATAATTCAGAATCACACAGAAATTGAAATAAAAAAAAATTCACCTGTAGAATTATCACACACATCTTGAAGAAGAATATAAAAATGGGAAACCACCAGATGGCGGATAGTACGTCACAATGATGAGAGTGTAAGAGAGGGGTATATAAGGAATGGTGGCAAAGAAGTAAAATTTTCTCAAAGCGCTTTAAAAGCCTTTCAGTGCAATAACCGCATAGTTATGGCACAAGGAAGCGATTAGGATGATTTTTACCTTGTAGAATTATCGGACGACTGGAATGTGAACGTACCCAGCTGGAAGTATCCGAGGAACTTGGAATCGCCCAGAGTGTCATCTCCAGGCTTTGGCAACGATTCCAAGATGATGGTAATGTGGTAGATGTTACAGCACAGGTTGCCCTGGAGTTACAACGCCGAATGAGGACCGGTATTTAGCAGTTACTGCCAAAAGAAACAGACGGAGCACAGCATCAGACCTGTCTCGTCAGCTCTCTTCAGCTACCGGTACGACAGTTTCAAGGCAGACCGTGTACAGACCATTAGGGGGTACATTGGTTACTATATGCTCAGTAGGCCAGGCCAGTGTGTTCACTCTACGCAACTCACTGTCGCCTGCGATTAACCTGGAGTAGAGAGTATGCATTGTGGACACCGCAACAGTGGTCTTGTGTGATGCTTTTCCGACGAGTCAAGTTTAGTTTGCAGTCTGATTCTCGCTGACTTTCATATGGAGAGCGCCAGGTACCTGTTACCACCAAGAGAACACCATTGAACGACATCGTTACGGTGGTGCAGGATGGCCGTTGGGGAGGGAATTATTCTTGGTTCCAGAACGGACCTGCATGTTCAGAGTGTAACGCTGACAGGCCACATCTATCGGGATGTCATTCTGGAACAACATGTACGTTTGTTTCGGGCGCCATGGGTGCTGAATTTCTGTTTATGGATGACAATGCCTGTCCCTCACCGTGCAAACATTGTAGACGAAGGCCTTCAATTGGAGGATATCACCCGTATGGATTGGCCAGCATACTCACCGACTTGAATCAATAGAGCATGTGTGGGGATATGCTTGGCCGACTTGGGACTGCAGCCCGTCAACCCCCTCCCACCTGTCCCCTCCCCCTGTGGCATTGCTTGATGAGTGGTGTAATATTTCCCAAGTTCAAATTGATAATTTGATACTCAGCATCCCTAGGCGTTGTAAGGCCTGTATTGCATCGTCCGGGAGACATACTGCATATTAACAATCATAATTAACCAACTCATGTTATAGTGTTTTTTGTAAATAGGTTCTTTTTTTAAAATTTGCTCCAGGGAGTAAAAAATCGCAATTTTTATAATTATGTCAAACATATAGCATCTTTTTGCTCTTTTTACCTTTGTTTAATAAATAGACTTTACAAATAAGTCAAATTTGTTTTGCTTCTGTCAGTTTCTTTGCCTGAACTTCATTATCCTTAATTTATGGACAGGAGTGTAATAAAAACAATATTGACAATATTTTTCCCAATGATAATTATCATATTTGGTATTGGAAAATGAAATTCTTATTTAGTTCGACTACTATTTATTAATTGGTCCTTCTGTAAAGCATTATAATTTTTATATACAAGTTCATTCCAGAACTTTTTTATTGACTAGAACACAATATTATATGATGCACTTTACATGTCTATCTTAGTAAAAAATCCAGTTCCCTTCCATCATCCACAGATTTCTTTATTTTTAGAAGATTATATAGTTTTTCTCGTATAAAGTCGAGCTAATTTTTCTCTCTTTCTTTAGTAAGAAACATTTTTAGGTGAAAAGTTTTATAGAATTGATTTTTATAAAATTTCCTTAAATTTCTCAGATTATATGCAGCAACTCTTAATGCACTCAACAAAATACTGATTTTTTTTTAAAACATGTAATTAAACATTTTATTTGCATCTTTGCATATGCTAATTCATATTTTGCTGATTATTTTTGTTGACTTCCATTTATTTTTATTTGTTACATATTTTTTAATATTTTGAATTAATTTTTTTTAATATTTAATATTATTTTTTTAATTTGTTACATATTTTTTAATATTTGAAATTTAAACACATTAGAATAAATTATATGAATGCATTATTTTTAATAATTATATGTTGGTAGATTTGTATATTGCCTTGCATTTAATTCAGTATTTAACTAATTTTTTAAAATTTATTTTTCATTTATTAGTATTTTTCCAAGTTGTTTGTTACATTTATTTGTTAATGCATATTATATTCATTCATGGCAGGGATGAATCTTTTATTGAATAAGGAAAATAAAACATACTGAAGTATTTAAATATTAATATTACAAATGAGTATATAGCATTGCAGTAATTATATATTTTACATATGCAATTTTTGTTATGTAAAAATATTAGCAAACACAAATTAAAGTGGCTGCAATTATATTTTATTATTATTTCTTGTTTTTAATGTCTTAAAATTTAATTTTTATTTATAAAAATTGTTACTTAAATATTTATAAAAATTTATATTTTTTTACTGAAGTTTTTAAATATTTATAAAAATAGTTAGTTATATTTTCCATCAAGAAATATTTGTTTAGTGGAAACATTTCTTATTCTAAACAAGCCAATAAAATATTAGATTTTTTTCTTTTATTTTTGTTTTGCATGCATACAAGTTATTATGATTTTATATTTTGAATGTTTTATGTTTGTCTTCAGATTCCTTCATTACACATAGAAATAAAGTTTATTCAATTCTTGTTGGAATAATAGCAGCATCTTTTTGCTTTTTATTCTAATTTCACCATGATTTTTACTGGAGGAGCTGGAAAAAACGGTTCTACTGTTGCAGTAAGTTGAAATAATTTTAGGTTTTGGTTGCTGTATGACCTTTTACAACATTGTGCTATCATGAGTTTTCAGGATTTTCAATAAGATAGATATTTTTTTTTACGCTTTAAAATTAAAAAATTTCAATCTTTCTTTATTTTAAAATAATTGATTGTTCTTTTCAAAGGGTATAAATATAATGAGATCAATTTCTAGCTTTTTCAAAAATCTGTAATTCAATTTCATTTGTTTGACATGTTTTATCATTTTTTTTTTTTTTTTTTTTGGCACATCTGTAAAATTCTCTCTAACAAATATTTACATATCTACTTCTACATTTTGGCTCAATAAGCAGTAGGCTTTAATAATCTGCTGGTGCTATCTTAAAGGCTGTAGAGTTTAAAATTTATTATAACTGATAACAGAAATTGCTGAAAAACTGTTAATTTACATGTTAATGCTGTTACATTATTATGATATATTTAAATGTTAATGATAATTTATACCATAAGATTTATAATAGATATTCATGTTTATTTAATTATGGAAAAGGGATAACATATGAAACTATTTATTAAAAGATAAATTAGAAAAAGAAAATTGACAAAATTCCATGAAAAAATTCAACATTCTAAAAAAAGTTACTTATATCGGAGTTGTTTTAAATTTCAATTTTAAAAGTAATTTTCATTTTAAATGAACTTAAGTTTTAATAAGATATATCTTTTGTTAGTAGTTATTGCATGGAATAATATTTTTAAGAATTTTTTTTTATAACATTTTATTTATTTTCTCTTTATAATCTATGTATTTTTTACATCATCTTTGAGAGAATATGATAGTAGGAAAAAATATTCAATTTTCTCACAACATATTATTTCAGCATAAAAATAAATGAAACATGATTGTTTTTATGATAATAAATGTTCCAAAAGTAAATAAAATTTTTTATCTGATTAATAAAATGCATTATAGCTTTCTTTGAGATCCTGAAACTTGTGATAGTAAATTTTTGTTATTTTCAAAGTATTTTTGTTCTATCTTGTAATCTGAATGACAAAATACAGTCCTGAGTATCCAAATATGCTAGCATTCCATTTAAAAGCTAATTAATATGAATATATTATTTATTCCTAAATGGCTTTTTAGAAATCTTTGTAACGAAACCACTTTCTTCTTTTCTAACCTGTCATTTTCAAAGCTTCCTGGTTTACACATGGAAATGAGACTTATCCCTATGATAATAGCATTTTTGGTTAGCTTGAAGTTGTGCTGCAGTTATACTGCTGTTATTCTCTCAGGAGGTGCTGGTAAAAATGGTTCTTCAGTGGCAGTAAGTTTGGAGAAAAACTTTGATGCATGTATCTGCATGATTATCCGTAAAATATTGTTGGATTTAGGAATAACTTTGCATGTGATGATGCATGTTATATTAATACTATAGGAAAATGAAAACTACAAATTAAAGGCATTTTATGTAAAGTAAATTGAAATTCTACCAAAACAACAATTTAATAAAAGTTGAGTAATGGGTATTTTTTTATGTACTTGTATTTTCATGTATAAGCTGACTATTTTTAGAACTTTTCCTGCGGAATTAGTTTTTAGCATATATAGATGCACTATTCTCGTAAAAAACCTAGGTACTTTTCCATTACATCAGTTTGAGCAATCGATCACAAAATATAGCACATTTTTATTTATTTAATTTATATTTCTTATCTTTATAAAAAATATTTTTAATGGAAATGAGTTTTTTTTTAAATTTTCTAAATTGTTTATGTTGCATTGCTTCCAAAATCAAAAATCTGATATTGGTAAAATTTGCACTTGGCCAATGGAAAAGTACCAAAATGTGCACAAATAATAGAATGCTATAAATAATGAATGATGCAGATTTTTTTTTTTTTTTTTTTTTTTTTTTTTGTCATTTTAGCTTATATTGGTTTGAACATTGAAGAAAAAACACACTCTTCATTCCAGTTATAAGATTGAATGAGATGAAAAATTTAATTTTTATGTATGAAGTATTTTCTTGAAAATTTAAATTATTAAATTTATTTTAAATATTTATTTCCTATGAGCAGTTGTTAGTATATTTCAATAGTGGAACTTTTAGTTCTGCATCTCATTTATTAATTATGAATGTGTTTAATGATATTAATATGAACATTTTTAGCAGATAAATAAATCAGATTATATTATTGTTTTTTAATACATTCATTTGGTTGCTTTATATAAATCTGCTACTCAAATTTTTCTTTTTTGAATTTCATTATCAAGAATGCTACATGAACAATATATTTGTTAAATAATACTTATTATGCTGTATAATGTATTATATCTTTGTATATTCTTATATTTATTAATTTTTATTGTTAGGGCACCAGTATTCTGTCTCCATTTATGCCATTAGCTCTTGTTGTTGTTCCAGCTTTTTATTATTTATCAAAAATCAATAACAAATATTTATGAAAACCACCCTTGTCTCTACATTTTAGCATTTGGTGTGGTGGCATCTAAAATTACAAATAAGTTAGTGGTAAGTATCATTAATTGAAGTGTACTATTAACTGAAAGTAAATGTTCATTCTGATTTTTACAAATTAGGCTAAAGTATCAAGTAGTTCTTTTTACAGTTTTATATTTATTTTTATAAACAAAAAAAAAAAAAATGTTTAAAAAATAGTTGAAAAAATATTAAAATATTATGTAAAATTTTTTACTTATCACATTAATAAAATGTTTCAATGGTTTTGTCTTAAAATTTAGATAGGGATAGAACTTTTAGTATATCATGAAATGCGGAGGATATTCAGGCATTTTTTTTTCAACAATTTTGACTTTCTCCTTGAATTAAATTTAAATGAGAAAACAAAGAAACCTAAATGGCATCAATTTGGCATAGGGCGTAATTATTGTCTACATCATTAAAATTTTTCCTAGCTTTAAAATGTTGCTGGAAAAAAGGAACAGTGCTGAAGATTATTTCTGCGTTTTAAGCATATAATGTTCACCAGCTATTATATATGTTTCTCATAGTTTCATATATGTTTCATTATATCTAATAGCAGTAGAAAAATAAATTTACTATTTTTTAAAAATATAAAGATTTTAGAAAAATCAAGATTTAGAGAAAAGCAGGAATGTTGGGGGGAAAAAAAATGTCAAAATTAGCTCAAGTTAATTGCGATTCATTTGCAGATAGTTACAAAATAAATGAAAATGCTATAAAGGTTAAATTATCTCTAAAAATTAAGTTTTGCTGCCTAGTAGATGGTAGATAGATAAGTTTTGCTGCACAGTAAATAGTAAATTAAGTTTTGCTGGACTGGCCAATATAACAGATTGCAGAATTTTTTAAGACCTAAAAGTAATTTATTTTTCTACAAGCACAGGCTTCTAGGCTTCGAGAAGATATTTAGCATTTGAAAAATAAAAACTCTTTACTTTTACTATACACAAAATGACTTACTTGGATTATTTTATGTTTATGATCATTGATAAATTAATATACAAAACTTAAAATTTTCTTACGTACAGGTTGCTCATATGACAAAAAGTGAAGTTGACTATTTGGATTCAATACTTGTAGGGCCAGGAATGCTGTTTCTGAATCAGTACTTCAATACTTTTTTTAATGAGTATATAGTACTGTGGTTATGTTTGGTAAGTATATGTTAAATATTTATTTTCACTGGTTCTCAAGCAAGAAATTTACTTTTTAAAGTAAATTACAATTAATTGCTACAGTATTAAAATTCATTGTTCTTTTAAATCTGTAAAGCAATGTATTTTTTAATAAATATTTCTTGGTAAAAGACATGCTTTTAAGTAATAATTATAATGCAGAAATACTTGACAATTGTTTTAAACAAAATAATATTTAAATGCTTTTAACTGTGAAATATCTATATTGTTATTTTACTGTGTTATATTAGTAATTCAGTGCTTTAAAATATTAATATTAAATTTACAGGTACATAATGTTTGTTATTAAAAAGTGTAACATTCATACTTTCACGAAAATATTAAAAATCATACCAGTGGATGTTACAAAAAATTATATTCAGTTTTAATTTGAATATTTTTGTGCTTGGGGTTTGAAGGAATATAATGTTTAATTTAAAATAGTAAATGTATATAATTTAATCAAAAATAGTAATCTAGTATTTCTAATAATTTAGATGAAATATTTAATCTGGATACAGATGAATATTTTCCTTTTAAAATGCTTTTATGATCTTTCTATTGTTTTTCAACAAACAAATTTTAAGAGAATATCTTAATAATCTGCTACTAAAATTTTTTAATTAAAAAGGGTATCTAAGTATTTATTGAAGCAGCTTTTGAAATTACAGATTGTTTTATAAATATACATTCCAGACCAAATATTACAAAATCAGATTTTTATTGAAAATACTTAGTTATCATCAAAAGTGTCATAAGTGTCCAGATTACAGTTTGGATCTTATGCAGCAACCTGTCTACATGAAGGATAATATTAAAGTGATTTTGGGTCACTTGCCATCAATATGGCTCAAAATTCTCCTAGTTATTTCAAATGCTTAACACTATTTTTGATAACAAATACTAAAGTGTCCTAAATTTTATACATCACATAAAAGTTTTTCCAATATGGGTGAAAAAGTGAAGTATTAGACATCAACTTAACATTCTCTGGATCAGACCTGTCTAAGTCACATTATGCAGTGTAATTATAATTTTGGTAGGTTTAATGTAAAGAACATCTCAATACTGAATATACATATAAAAGGTGGCAGAATCATCCAAGGTGAGAATGTATTCACAGCTTATATACCAGTGTTGACTTGCATTAGTAATCTAACTCCAATTGGTGCTTCTAAAACATCACTGAACTGATTTCTGGACCCAGTCCTGCTGGAACACCTTTGTAGCCTTCCTACTGATGCAGAAACATATATTGAAATTAAACATATATTGAAATTTAAGCAGATATGGGATTTTTCTAATCATATTTCACTTCACCAATCATTCTCAACCTGGTGTCAGTGTGCTCCAGCCCTTTGGAGTCTTTTTGGCTTTTGAATTACTGTAAACACGAGGCCATCATAATAGTAAATTTGTTATAAAAATAGTAAGTTCTGATCAAGCATTAATCTTTGCCAACAGTGGATGTCTACTTTGAAAGTGATTTGTGCCAGCCATGGTTTAAAAATTTATTTGAGATAGTATTGGTTGGCATTGCATCTAGAAGAATTGTTTGTTCCAGTTGAATGCAATTGTTTTTGCACCAGTTAGGTTGTTGGCCAAATATATAAGCTCCTTTTGAATTGATAATGCCTTGTTTTCTGCCCAGTCCTAACCTTACAAATGAACAATGTAAACTAATGTCAAGGCTTTGAACATTCATTTAATTTTCCTCTCTGTTCACATATGTGAAAATTACAGATACTTTTGCAATGTAGACTCTCACTAATTGCTAATTTCGTAATATTTTGTTAAAAGTTGTATAAAATTAACCATGTGTTAAAAATAGGAAATAATTTTATTCATTTGGATATGCTAATTTATGTGCAATTTTTATAATTTTTATAATTAAACAACATAACTTGATTTTGTTGTATTTATTTTTAGGCATATTCAACAGCAAATCTACTCCACTATTGTACAATAGTGTGTTTACAGATATGTTCTTATTTGCATATTAATTTATTTTGGATAACCCCTGTATCACCTGAAGAAAATTTTCGTGTAAAACATACACTGTCTGATCCTCTTCTTCAAAGTGTTTCAAATGGTAAAATATGGATTCATACAGCTTTTTATAAACGAGGATAAAATATATATTCTGCTAAAGGTTATGTGCCAAATTCTGAATTTGATATTATAAGAGGTTACATATTTTTTTGAGAATATTGTTTTTCCCCTTAATTTTGATTGATATTATTTCTCAGGGGTGTTTTGATGATGGTTTATTACCAAAAATTAATTTATAAGAATGTACTTAATTTTATATTTCTTATATGAGCATATTTCCTTTTATACTTAATTTTTTTTATATATAAGAATGAACAGAAAAACTCAAATATTTTTGTTTTATATATATTAAATATTTGTAAATGGCATGGCACATATTTTTTTTAATAAGATCTTTCTTACTCTCTTTTTTAAAAGAATTTCTTATTAAGATTGCCATTATATATTTGCTAAGAAATATATTTACTAATTTTTTTTGACAAAGGCTAATGCATGCACATTGCTTTTTAAAAATTCATATTCATATATTTGTTTAAAACTTTTATTGAAGATCAATTAAAAAGAAAAAATATTTGGAAGATTTTTGTACCAATTTATTTTAAATATTACAATAATTGAAATAATTTTTTTGGAGAACGGAATTCTTTCTAAAGTTCCAATTTAAAATTGCTAATGTCCTCCTTTATTTTATATTAATATAGATTAGATTACATTTTTTTTTTATTTGTTATCATTCTGAATTTTTTTCTTAATGATATGTATTATATCATGAACAGTTTGAAAAATCATTATGATTCCATATTTTCTTCTTTTATTGTATATATGAAACAGTATTATGTGAACAAATTTGGAATATTCATTGTAAACTTTTTAATGGGCCCTATTTGGACAATGCTCTTCCAGAAACATTTTTTTAAGTTGAAAAATTTATTTGCAAGAATATGTATTTCAAGATGATAGACTTGAGTGACTTGTATATTACTTAAACTATATATGTGCTATTTATTAGCTTATATATTATATGTGATTTTATACTGTGTTAATATAAGTAAATTAATTAGAAATAGATTAATGTACCAAGATTATTATTTTAATAATATTTTGTTTTGTCTTTGAATTGTGATATTTTTTTGGATTTATCATCCTTTTTTATTAATAGTTTGCTATAAAACTATTTAACCATATTGGATTTTTTCAAGATGAATGTGTAAAAATTTAATTCAAATATTATTTATGTAAATTAAATTATTACTACTTCAAGAAATAAAATGTTTAATTTTATTTGAATTATTAACAAGTTCAAGATAAAATCCTCCTCCAATTCCAAGATTTATATAGTACGATACACTATTAATTTTTTTGATTAAAATATTTTTTATTTCATTAGGAAATGATTATCAGGTTATTTAAAAATCTATTCATTTTTGATTTCATAGAATTAATTTAAAGTTAGTTTGTGCATTAAGAACATTTTTTTTCAAGTTACATTGAATATTCTTTTATTTAGAATATGGTTTATTGTGATTTTTATCTCTTTAATTGAGTTATATGTCTGTAAAAATAATTAACCATTCAATTACGTTTTTCACTATTATTGAAGATGAAGAAACCAAACAATATATTTTCAATACATTTTTCTGCTTATAATTCAAAGTAGGATTTAAAAGCTTGTGGACCACTGTCATCCTTGATAATGTGAAGTTACTCTATTTAAAAGCCTTTCTGCTATTCCTTAGTTATAATTAGAATGAGTTTTGCATATAGAAAATTATTGAATTGCCCCAGCAGACTGATTGTACTTTGAATAATTGCTTTTATAATATAATTTATGATGAATGGATATTTGAACATTATTGTAGAATTAAAATAGCTGTAGATACATTAGAAAATGCTAATGTAAATGTAGTGGGAACTGTGATGCTGAAATTTATAATGTAGGAGGGATAAAGATATTTTAATTTTATTTGAAAATCCATCTCGTATAAATAGCTTTATGATTCTCAATGAATTGATTATTCCAAAAAGACAGAACATTGAACAAGCAGAGTTATTTAGATGTTTAAAGTCAGTTTTATGGTAGCTTGTTACAAAGAGCCTTAGTATTCAAGTTTTCCAAGATAGTGTTCATCAATAATATAAATTATTCAGCTTAGGGTGTTTAATGGCAAGTCCTCAAACTTTTGAATTATTTATTGTATATAAAAAGACAACTTAATGTATAGTGAATTCCTTGATAGGAAGAAGAAACCATTTGGAAAATATTTTAATTATTTAAATGACTTGTGAATGTTTTTTGACATTCATTTTATATAAAAGCAAAGAAGATTATTATTGAGTTTATATATATTTAGTGATAATTATGTCCATATTTTGGTGAAGTCCATAATTCCATTCCAGTATTACTGAAATTAATTACCGAATTAAAGATTGCTCGCTGTTAAAGAGCTATATATAATTCTGTGAATAAAATCTGTGAGGCATATCTTAGAATTAGAATGTAGATTAATCCATGTTTATGGTACTTCTAATGAACAAGTGTCTGTTGTATAAATGATGTTAACTTAATTGTAAATGCAGATGCTAATTAAGTATTTAACATTTGTAATGCCATAATAGTTTTTTAATTAACTGTGTTTTTGAGAAAATTGTAAAAATATGGAATTAAGTAATCATGCACAATTGAAGCATATTGTACTTTTTTCATTTTGTGTTTTCTATAATAATTATTTATAGAAATTGTTTCTTATTGATATGTAATTCAATGGTAGAAGTTTTATGTATCACAAAATTTAAAGTTATAAAAATTTTCTACTTTTTAGGTAATTAAGTTAGCAAATTTATAACATTTCTAAAATGTATTTTTTTATTTAAAGTTTAATATCATATACTATCACTTTTATAATACTATAAAAAAAATGTGAAACCCATTTTCTTCACTATTATATCATTAGAAAATTTATCTTTTTATTATAACTGCTAAGTTGTATTTTTTTAAGATATAAAATAATAATAGGATGCAAGTTGTAAAAAGATGACTTATGTTTACAACCATCTATAAATAACTTTATTCGTAGAATATTTTAATCGAGAAATTTAACACTAATCTCTTGAAGAGATTTCTTCTTTTTCAGTGCTAACTCCATTTTTATTATGTCATTTTCTTTTAAAAACTAAAATTATGATTGAGTTGTTTAAAATAAATATTTTATGTTTTTTTTCTAATTTAAAATCTGAGCAATGGGTATTCACATTTTAAACTGGAGTCTGAAAATAATATTTGAATTGTATCAGTGTTCGGCAATTCTTTTACTTTTAAAAAATTTAGTAAGCTTAAGTTAAAAGTTAAGCTTAAAAATTTAGTAAATTTTTTTGTATCTTTTAGTTTATATAAATTAATAAAATTTACATTTTTATTGATTAGGCAAGATAGATCACCAAATTAAACAATTTATATGTTTTTTAAAAAATTTAAAGGAAATTTCTATAACAATTTACTTTACAGGCTTTTTTCTCATTATTTTAATAATAGTTAAATTTTGTATAAATCATTTGTATAATGTTGTTATTTTTTTTTAGAAATTTGCAACAAAATAACTTGAATTATGGAGGAAAATAATTTCAAACATTAGTACACTCTTTAAAAATGAATGATTTATATTTAACTTTAAAATATCCTTTATATTATCCTTTTATTTATTTTTTTCCCATTGTAAAAATTTGCAAAAAACTTTTGTAAAATTTAAAAAAAAAAAAAAAAAAGTAAAAGTTTAGCAGCATATAATTGCAGTATTCTAATTTAAATCTAAAATCGATTTGATTTTAGAATAAATGAAAATTTGGGTCCTTTATGTATATAATTTAATTGAGTTTCTATCATACAATTTGTTTTTATGTGTATATTATATTAAGTAAAGAAAGAAAATAAGTATTGGTTACTAACAGTATAAATAATTTCATCATCAAACTTAAATAAATCCAGTAAATGGTTTTTTACATTCAAATGCATAGTTGCTTCAATATTTTTTGTTTAATTATTTATATATTTTGGATCCCTTATTGCAAGTGTAGATTTTGTACATTAATAAGGTGCTTTTATTGTTACTGATTTTTATTGTACTATATTTCTGTGATAATAAAGCTTTTTGTTAGATTCTATTGTCTGTTTTACTTCTCAAAGCTTGATGAATTGTTACGTCTTCAATTTTTGGCATCAAATTAATTAAATTTGTGATAATGAAAAATAAATTTAGTTTTAAACAAGTTGTATTGCAGATTGAATCAAATGTTTTTGTCTAAATAACGATTATTAATTTGACAATATCTGAAAATTATTAAAATTTACAATATAAAATATGTTTTTATATAAAATGTCTTTAGTGCATATTGCTTTTCAAAGTACAGCAGAATGAATGTTGATAGGATTTTATTTATATATATATTTTTTTCGGTTTTAGATGCCTCATCTGAAACTTCAGAGCTAATACCAAATGCCCAGTCTTCATCCTATCAGCATTCATTTCTGGAAGAAGTAATTCCTGTGAATGAAGAAATTCTAGATGATGAAATACCTTAAAAGAAAAGCTTTCATACTTGTTAATTGTCAGATAATATTTGTGTCCATAAGTTAGCTATATATTTGGTAGTTATAAATGTTATAACGTTTTATACAACTGTGATAGAGGGCTGGCCTTCTTATGTTCATTTGTGTAAAATTGATAGTATTGATGCTGTTGGAGTATCTAATATAATTAAAATAATAACCTCTATGAAGGTATGTAGAATCTGCTTTCTAGATTAATTTTTTGTAAATAAATTAACTATTTTTAGCTTTACTATTTTTCTAAATTAAAAATTTAAACTATTAAGAATTTATTAGCTTAAGATTTGAATTTTAAAATTAAAAAAGATTTATGATAATTTTTAAGAAATATTTTGGTAAAAAAGTATTGGCAAAATTTTGGTAACCCATCTGTCTGCTATTGTTATATTAACACTGCTTTTAAAAATAACACTTATTAAAGAATTAATCTTACCATTTTTTTTTTTTTTTTAAAACAATACTAAATTGTTTTATTTGAGCAGTGCATCGAGAACATGATATTTAATCACTTTCCTACATAATATAATTAGACAAAAGAAAATTTGAAACCGTCGATGTTAATTAGGGACGGAAGACTTGGACACCAATTTGTAAATGTTGAAAACTTAGATGTATAATAATATAAATAATAGATGTATAATAATTATTCTGCATATCATTTAATATGAAGTATGGAGATTGAATAAATTAATTTTTATTATTAAATAGCAGTTAAAATAGAAATATTAGTCAACATTTTAAAGTTTGTCTTTAACTTAAAGTGCTATTACCTTTTATTTGTAATACATTTTAACATTGAAAATTTCAAAGTTATATTCACATAAACTGTATTCTTATCAACAATTGCAGAAAGGCAAAGAGAATGTTAATATTTATATTTTTATATTGCCGAATTTTAACAAAAAAGTTTTTATCAATTTAATTTTTCTTAATAAATGTGTTTTGATAACTATAATCTAAAGTTATAACTTTTTACTTTTTAAAATATAAAATATTTTTTATATCTTTTGTTTAAAACTTGCGTTTTGTTTTAGTTGTTAAAATCATTGCTTATTGTAAATCAGTTCAAATTTTCAAGTTAAATGTTATGAATAAAATAAGCAATTATTGTTGGTCGATTATCTGACAAATTATTTATTTTGTACTGTATATTTTTCAACTTTTAGAGCAGAACTAAGTTTTTAAAAATAAAAAACTTTTTAACAATTTTTTTCTTTTTATAAAATGATCTATTGTGGCCTCCAAATTGAAATGAAAGGTTTACAAATATGAATAGAGTGATTTTATCAACTTTGTGAAAACTTAAAATTATTATATGTACACAATCTGTTATAGTGATATTAATATATGTACATGTTAAACAGTTACTTAATATTGTAATGTTCTTTATTTATTTATTTTTTTGCATGCATTTTTTAAACAGCTTTTATTCTTTTTTTGTATTTCAGCTATTTAAGTAGTTTTATATTAATTAAATTTTAATATGTAGCTGTATTTTAGAAAACATTTTAAGTGAATCAGTCTTAGTATTAATTGATTTTTTTTTTTTATATCTCTAATATGTAAATATAATTAAAGAAATTACTTTTAGATTAATTATTGAATTATGGTGGTTAAAACTGTTTTTATGTTTCTATTTATGCTATGTGGAATTTTGTGTTTGTATATATTATATATTTAGTTTTTCTTTTTTTTCATATATATTATCAGAAAATTATTTGTTTTGGAAATTTAACTATTTAATTTACTGAATGAAAAAAAAAATTAAAATTTCCTCTACTACTATATTAGCAATACCTGTTTTATCTGTTATGTGTAATAAAAGGTTTTGAGAGCTTTGAAGATGCTTTGTGAAGTAACATATGCTATATTTTTGCATCCTTTTTAACTTAATTTTTAAAACTTTGTAGTTCACTTGTTCTTAATTTTATTCGTAATTTTAAAAATAATTGTATCATTGTGATTTTAAAAGTTCTTAAAAATATAAAAACATGTTTATCAGTTTAGAAATTTATAGAATTTCTTTCTTGAAAATGAGCATCAATGCGGTGATTTTATGAAATAAAGGCCAACAGAACTATTAATTTTTAGTTTGATGTTCTACTTCTGCTGAATGCTTATTTTTATTACTTTTAGATTTTATTATAAAAACTGTTTTTTCACAAGAACTTTTTTTTTTTATGAGGATATGTGGAAAATAATATTTAACTGAGATACTTTTTTATTTTGAAAAAAAAAAAAAAAAAAAAAAAAAGACATAAAAATTAAAATAAATTATATTAATGTGAAATTGACTGTCAAAGGTTGTTTTATTTTTAATAATGTTTTATATTAAAGAAATGTATGCTATAAATATAAATACTTACTTCAACATGCTTATTAATAAAAAAATGTAGATGAAATTTTATTGAAAAACACTTAGTAATATATATATATATTGTTTTTTAAATTTAAACTTTAATAGTTTTGAGCTTTAAAGGTATTTTATTCTAGACTATTAATAATATTATTATTTTATTATTAAATAGAATAATTATACATTAATAGTCTAAGCTATTTTATTAGCTTATAATTAAATTTTATTATTAGATCATTTTTCATATTTACAGCATTCTTTCATTTTATCATTTTATCAATGCTTGTGTGTATTTATAATTGAAAATGCTTGTTTTTGAAAAAAATAGGATTTATATTATTAGAATCCTTTTGTTTTAAAATTTGTTAGTATGTTATCTGTTCATGTGCATATTGCATTTATTTTGTGTCTTAATAAATTGCTCTTTTTCTTAATTATAAATATAGAATATTACATTTATTAAGAGATAAACCTACTTAAATGCATGGGAGATAATAACATGCATTATTTTCTTTGCCACATATTATTTTAGTTATTTTCAATAATTTTGTCTTTACAATACTAATATTTGATCTTTTAAAAGAACTTTGTAAGAAAAAAAAAAAAAGTTTTTTCTGGATATTTAAGATCTGATTTATGCAATTATATTATAACACCATTTTTAATTTAAAATAAATACATATAGATCTTTTCTTTTGTTCATTTTTAGTTTTTCTTGAAATACGAAATTTTAAGAAATGAAAAAGTAAACTTAGATGTGGAGTAAAACTTGTTTGTACATTTATGCCATTATTATATCAGCAATTATTATAAAAAGAACTAATAGTTATTTACAATCTTTATTTTTTTGTTTTATTTACAAAATTTTTTCCAATTCATTATAGAAATTTTATGGAATTATTTAAAATTAAATATTTTTATTTCAAACATAAATTTTTTTTTTTTTCTGTATTTTTATGGATTCACTTTATTAAAATTGATAACAATTTAAGATAAAATTATAAAAAATAGATAAAATTTATTTGAATGAATATAAAACTCTTAATTTACATATGTTTTTTTTTCCTTCATTTCATTTTTATTTCTTTATGTGAATGTGTTTATTTTGTTGTTTTTGCTAATGTTCATTATTTAATACCTCATTGAATATTGGATGCTTTACCCTCCAGATTCTAAGAAAAAATGTGAATATTGCAAAGATGGCAAGCATTTAAATTTTTGTGCTTTTTTTTATCACATCCTTTGTGCATTTATTTATGATTTTCTTTTTTATTTTGCATGTATTCTAAAATTTTATTATTACTTATTTTATTTGTTCCTTAAAATGATGATTTGTATGAAATTTTTTTTTCCTTTGAAGTATTTTTTTTTAACATTTTGTTTCTTTCATATTTGATTTGGAAATAAAAAGGTTAAATTTTTTGATTAAGTGTTGTTTCTCACAATGATTCTTTATTGTTGTTTTATTTTCTTCATAAGAAATTAATAATCACTGAATTTTTAAAATAATTCTAATGATAATTTAAAAATTAAAAAAAAATATTTTTTTGTTATTAATTAAAAAGTTGAGTATTTATTGGAAATAATTTTGTTATAATTAGCATTTCTTTTCGTATTTTACCTGTTAAAATATTTTCAAATATTGAAGTTAAAAAGTATAATTGCAAAGAATTTCTGGTTCAATAGTATTTATTCACTTCATCATTTAAAAATTAAAAAGATTACTTTTAATTTTAAAATATTCTATCAGTTTGGTTAATTCTTTTTAATTCATACATTAATGTACAAAGGGTTAATAAATATAAAAATCTTTTTATTATATATCTGCTCATAAAAAGTATAATTGTACCACGGCTTGTGTAGAAAATTGGCAAGCAGCCAAGATGTCGGAATTCAAATAGAAAAAGTATACAGAAAAGGGTTTTAATTATAATAAATGTAGTTTAATTTTTATTAATTAAAATTTTAAATTACATTATAAAAAGGAAAAAAATAAATGAAAAGTTCTATTCCACAGTAACTATTAAATTTTTTTCTACAAATTTGTTTTGCACAACACATATATGACTGTCATCCCTAATATTCATCCATTTCCGCCTTTAAAGGCGAATGTTTAACTTTCCACACAATCGATGATCTGACTACTAGTGTGTCCAAAAAGTAAGACCAGTTTTTTTAAATTTAAATTTCCAGGGCATATGGTATTTCAATTTTTTTTTCTTTTTTTAGGTTGTCGGTACTGTCCTTGACATCTGTGTGAACTTTTACGTCAAAATATTCATTAGTGTTTGAGTTACTCTTGGTTTTGTGAGACGCTAAAACTGACTCTGGCGATTTTTGAAATGTCTCTTTAATCGACTCTAAACGTTGTCCCAGGAGTGGTCTTTTGAGTTTAGGGAGTAGAACGATGATAAATCAGGTGAATACGGTGGTTTGTGGAACGATATGGGTTGCATTTTTGGCCAAAAAAAAGTCACAAACTATCAATGCAGCTTGAGCTGGCGCATTCAGTGTTTTCGGTACCAATCAAGATTTGACGCGTTTGAGGCCCGAAACATCTTTTAAAATTCGAAATTACAACATTACATTTGAAATTACAACATCATCAGAAAGGTCTCTAATTGTAAATTGACGGTTTGCAAGCACCAAATCTTTAATTTTTTTGACGTGAGCTTCGTCGGTTGAGGTTGGTGGTCGTCCAGAGGGCTCTTCGTCTTCAACATGTTCTCTGCCTTCTCTGAACTGCCTTTACCACTTCTAAACATTTCTTTCCGATATTGGAATGCCTTCTGCAACATTCTATGTGTTTCTGCAAACAAAATTTAAAGAAAGTTCTTGCTCAATTAATTCAGACATTTCACAAATTGCCGGAATCAATTTTAGCGTCTCACAAAACCAAGCGTAACTCAAACACTAATGAATATTTTGACGTCAAATTTCACACAGATGTCAAGGACAGAACCGACAACCTAAAAAAAAAAAAAAATTGAAATACCATATACCCTGGAAATTTAAATTGAAAACTGATCTTACTTTTGGACACAGTAGTATATAGTTGGAATTCTTCATGTGCTTGATAAAATTACACATTATATGTTAATTAAAGATATGCATATTGTATTAATGTTCTTGTTAAATTATTACTTCAGTTACAATAATCCTATTCAGAAACATAATTTTCTTTTTTGAGAGATTTAATTTTAAAAAAATAAATTCTTTCTGGATTTTATGTATTATGAAATGAAGGGGCCGAATGGCTAGCGCTCTGGCGTTCGGTACTACAGGTATCGGGTTCAAATCCCGGCTTTGCCCATGGGTGTTGTAGTGGTTCGGAATCCACTTTAAACCGTAGGTCCCGGTCCTAATAGGATCGTTGAGCGTTGCGGGGGCATTGTTACTCCGCGTCCGTGGCTTACCATCAAGTTACACGCGTCCCCTGGGTAATGCAAAGTGAGTAACGTCTGTGCAGCGCTTGCCTTAAGGCATCCAAGACGTCCATGCTGTTTGCCAGCTGCATTAGAAAAAAAAAAAAATATTATGAAATGATATATAATGCACAACTTATTAGCATTGCATATCGTATTAGTTTATATTAGAAATTGCACTATTAATTTTTCGCAATGTTTTGACTGTTCAAACAAGTAAACAGACATTTTATGATTTTTGTTCTACATTTTTTTAAAGCTGTCCAAGGAAGTGACAGGTGGGACACCTGTACAGAATGTAATAAAAGTAAAAGCTGCTTGTCATTAAATGCAAATTCCTGCTCATTTCAACATAATTAGATTCTCAACGTAACTACATTTCTGAACTTAACTAGATTAAAAACTCCAATGGATAGCCGCAACAAATTAAATTAAATTTCTTTATTTTTTTGTTAACTGAAAAAATCCCAACATTTCATATTGCCAAAGCTTGGTGTTGAAAATTTGAATTAAATGTAGTGATTAAGGGAGAAAAGAAAGAGACAGACGTGAGAGAAATCTGATTATTTATTAATTAAATTTGATTATAATTATTTTATTTGGAAATTTTTTTTTTTAGTTTTATGCAAAAACAAAAATTATTTTCAGTCTTATTTGTGTAATTTCGAAAAATAATATATGTATATATATTAAATTACGTCGAGGACTGTGTCGTATTGACAATTTCCCTGTGAGCAGCCCAAAGTGGGTTGGACCGACGAACGCTGTTACTCATTTAACACTATCCGGGGAGCACGTGTAGCTTGAAGACATGCTACTGACGCGAGTAACACTACCCCCTCTACCCTCTACGATCCTGTTAGACCCGGACCTACGGTTGTTAAAGTTTATGGTTGTTAGTCCAGGTTATAAATATATAACTCGTGCTTTCTTCTGAAATTAAATAAAAAACAAGTAATATAAAAAAAAAAAAAAATTAAAGTCAATTCCTACTTTTTTTCACACTATATTGCAGAAAGTCCTTTATAAATAATTTTCATTCATTTTTTTAAGTTTTTCTGGCGCCATCTATTGGTAGATTTATGCAACTTAAATCTAAAAAAAAAAACTAACATTAATTAATTTAAATTTAATTAATGAATTAATATTTGAAAAAACTGTGTTAACATCAAGTGTCATCCACTACAAGTTCAAACAAATGTATTTGAACTTGAGTGGATGGAAAAAAAAGTATTTTATTAACAATTGAAAATTTGAACAAGATATATATAGGGAGAGCGTGAGCTAATAGAAGGAATTGAATAATCATGAAACACATCAACTTTTTTTGTAATATTGAAGATCTTAATACAAACTATTGATTTAAATCAACGTTTTTTAAATAGTAAACATAAATGTTTTGATATTATTCTATGTATTTATTATTTATCATTGCATAATCTTAATGGAAATATTGATTTTTCAGAGTGACAAAAAAACAATAGTATGACGAAAAAAATATATTATTAATGTGTGTAAAAATATACTTTTCTTTATTTATCCTATAACTCAAAATTCAAACTAATATGCTTATTTAAAAAAAATTTTTAAATCACAATAAAAAATTTCAACAAATTATGAGAAATTCAAAACAACGAAGATTTGCCAGATTGACGGAGGACCTTGGCTGCATAGCAACCTCTATCTCCTGCTTTGTGAATGAGAGAGGTTTCTTAAGCTGTAAGCCCATTAATTTGATAGAAAAGGTGTAAGATATATATAAATATAAATTTAAGCATATATAATTTTTTTATTATTATTATAATTTTTAATAAGGTAATAAAAAAAAAAATAAACAATAGAAACAAAAACGATTGGAGAGGAAATTGTGACTCAGCGGAGAAACTTCATGGTAATTCGGAAAGGAGGATATCGAAACGTTACTGAATAATATTCAGAACAGCGCGAGATCTTTTGCGATTTTTGAAATCAAAAATGTAATCATAGTTGCTTAGATCATTCAAAACAAAATTATTAATAATTGAAATGGAGTTATAAACATTTTGTGCACTTTTATAAGCAAATTGTTTAAAATTTAGAAGGAAGAAATGCAAAATATGTAATGTTTCAATTCAATTGAATTTGCTGTCAAAAATATGCATGGTGAACAATGGAGCAAAACAATTGCATAATGCTGTTGTAAATTACATAATTACAATTGTTATCCTTCAATACGCTTCAGAAAAAAAAGCATCTTGAAGATGACAATTGTCTTTGAATGACAATTTTCTCTAATGTGTATTTATCTATAGAATAAGTATCCATAATTATATATTTATACCTTTAGAAATGCTAATTTAATGGTTGACAATTATGTCCTCGCATGTATGGCGTGAAATTAATTATTTCCGTAAGATGTTTAAAATAGTTCAAATGACAATGACTTGCGTATTGCGTGAATTTTTTAAATAAAAGAAATTGGAAAATAATAATATACTACTGTGTCCAAAAAGTAAGACCAATTTTCAATTTAAAACTCCCGGGGCTTATGGAATTTCAATTTTTTCTTCTTTTTTTAGGTTGCTGGCACTGCCCTTGACATCCGTGTGAAATTTTACGTCAAAATATTCATTAGTGTTTGGGTTACGTTTGGCTTTGTGAGACGCTCAAACTGATTCCGGCGATTTTGAAATGTCTGAATTAATTGAGCAAAGAACTTGCATTAAATTTTGTTTGCGGAAACGTATAGAATGTCGCAGAAGGCATTCGGTGAGCATTCCTATATCGGAAAGAAATGTTTAGAAGTAATATAAACAGTTCAAAGAAGGCAGAGAACGCGTTGAAGACAAAGAGCCCTCTGGTCGACCATCCACCTCAACCGACGAAGCTCACGTCCAAAAAATTAAAGATTTGGTGCTTGCAAACCGTCGATTTACAATTAGAGACCTTGCTGATGATGTTGGAATTTGAAACGGTAATTTCCATTTTGGGCGTCAATCTCGATTGATACCGAAAACACTGAATGCGCCAGCTCACACTGCATTGATTCTTCGTGACTTTTTCGCCAAAAAAGGAACCCATATCGTTCCACAACCACCGTATCCACACTGTGCGACTTCTGGCTATTCCCTAAACTCAAAAGACCACTCCAGGGATAACGTTTTGAGTCGATTGAAGAGATCAACGTGGATCGCCACGCGCTTTGAAGGCCATCCCTGCCGATGACTTTTTAGCATGCATTGAGAAATTTGATTGGAAAAAAGTTGTCATAAGTGCATTGCGTCCGGAGTGGATTACTTTTACTTTGAAGGCGATGAAATAAATTTGAAGGAATAAATAAAGAGTTTTTGAAAAAAAAAAAAAAAATTGGTCTTACTTTTTGGGCACAGTAGTGGTTTATTTTAGTTACATTAAAACAATATATAGATGACTAGTAGATATGACCCTGCTTTGCCCAGTTATAAAAAAAATAAAATATTTTTAATTTTGGTTAATTTTATTACGAAAAAAATATCAGTACAGGATTAAATGTCTGAAATTTTAAATAACTCGCCTTAAATAATAATTGATTAAATAACGAAATCATTCTTATCCTAGAATTTCAAATCACTGTTTCACCTTTAATATCTTAGAATTTAATTTTAAGAATATATTAGTGTTAGTTTGGAGTTTAAATTGAAAACTAGTACTATAAATTTTCTACTTTACTTTTTTTTTGCAGTAAAATAAATAATAACGCCAATAATTTTTTAAGATTGGTGCCATCTGGTGTTTTTCAAATCTAATGGTAATATAAACGTTCTTATTTAATTAAAAAAAAAAATGGTCAAAACTTTGTTCTTATATATTGATTACGGATGTTTGGAACTGTATAATAATTTCAGAGGGAAAAAGATATCTTTCTATGTGCTATAGTTCTTAAGTTTTGCTGGAACATGCGTACACCCAGTTATATGTATATATACTTGTACATAATGTATTTTTACTAGCGGACAAAAGATGTATAAAAATTCAAACTGTTAAATAACCATTTTACAATTAGCAATTGCATTTTGGAGATTAGCATGGAAAAAATAATTAAATAGGAAAATAGTTGTATCGTGTATCGAAATTTTTATAATAAAGAGAAAAAACAAGGAAAGTTGCAACAAAGCCTTTTCGTTCATTTTTTTACTTTAATTTGAATTGCAAATTTTGAAAAAAACAAAGGACGGTAATCTTGTTTGTGTCCAAAGAAGGAGAAAAACAATTTTTTAAAAAAATTGTGTTGATATGCCAAAGCAACTTTTAAATGAATAGCAGTATCTTTTGTTAGATAATGTGATTAATTTGCATAGATCAGGGATTGGGCAAGATGTGGACCAGCTCCGGCGTGCCTGACTGTTAACTTTGTTAGAACTAACTTTGAATTCTTGTTTGGTCTGTAATACACTGAATTTTAGCGTGAATGTTCGTACCTGTTGTCTGTTGTGATTGCTTTACAATTGTAAAAAGTTGGTAAAGGCAGCATCAGTCACAGAATTTTAACCTAATAGAACATATTTGGTAAAATTATAAATAGAATTCGTAAATATAGTATTTACACAAAACAGCAGCTGAATCTGTAATAAATAGGAATTTATACTATACCAAAATAGGCCCGAATTCTCGAAAATTTAGTTGAAATCTATACCAAAAGGAAGCCAGAACTATGAAAATTTCTCGAAGACCTCTGGAAGAACTAGGGAAATGTACCTAAATACCAAAAAGAGGCCTGATGACCGAGTGACTAGCGCTCTGTCACTCGGTACCCCAGATTTCGAGGTCGAGTCCTGGTGGTGCCATGTGTATCGGAATCCACTTTAAAACGTAAGTCACGATCTAATATGGCTGTAGAGAGTTGTATGTAGGGTTGACAACCCTTCCACGTAAAAAGAAATCATCTCCTGCCTCGAAATTTGCCAGTAGGCAGACGGCCTTGACCCACCATGGGGTTGTTGCATCAATGAAGAAAACAAGTATTAAAAATATTTATTAAACTGCTAGATGATGCTTTCCTGCTATTGATTTTAATTGTTAACATAAGCAAAAGATTTGTGAATCTCATTCATTCTTAAATATTGCATTCTAAATAACTAAAATAAAATTGAAATAAAAACAAGTAATATAAAAAAAAAAAATTTTAAAGTCAATTCCTTCTTTTTTTCACTATATTGAAGAAAGTCCTTTATAAATAATTTTCATCCATTTTTTAAGTTTATCTGGTGCCATTTATTGGTAGATATATGCAACTTAAATCTAAAAAAATATAATTAATTAATTAAATTTAATTACTGAATTAATATTTGAAAAAACTGCATTAACATCAAGTGTCATTCACCACAAGTTCAAAAAAATATGTATTTGAACTTGAGTGAATCAATAAAAAGCATTTTATTAACGATTGAAAATTTGAACAAGATATATATAGGGAGAGTGTGAGCTAATAGAAGGAATTAAATAAAATACTTTAAAAGAATAAAAGTATTCATTTACCAAAATTATTAAGCATTAATATAACATAAGGTTTTTTTAGTCATATTAATTAAATTTTGAAACTTTTTAATACTATTTAAAAATTTTAATCTTTAGTTCGAGCAAAATAAAATGTCTTTTCCGTATTGAGGAAATCGCGTTCTACTTTTTTAATCCACTAATCTAATTTAATCCATTTGTTGTAATCCACTAATGGAAGATAAAGGGAGAATATTATATTCTGGGAGGATTTTTAAATGTAACTGTGCAGCATTATATGAGAAAAAATTTGGAAAAAAAATCCCACCAGGCAGCTTGATTGTCAATGATAGATGTTTATTCTCATTGTGAAGTTTTCATTTAATTCTCCTTGTTTCTGAAATCAATTACTACAAAGAATGTCGCCAATAAATATGAACACGAGAAAATGTATTTTGAGAGTAATTTAGGAAGATATTGTTCAAGGCAATACATAAAAATGAAATATTTAACTTTCATTTAAAAAATTCTGCAGTGATACATATTCAACCATTTTTATTGGTAAATAGATTCATGGAAGGAGAAAAACCGGTGAAAATTTTTTAACATATTTAAATTTAAGTGAACTAACTGAATTAAAAATTCTAATAAATTTTCAAACTCTATGCAGAATTTAACACGTCATTTCCCTGCAAATGAAAAAATATTGAGCAATATAGTGCGTACAATTTATAGATCTCATAAATTTTTTTAATGTACAAATTGTTTTTAATGTTATTCACAAAACGTGTCGTAAAAATGATATCAGAAGAAAATTTTCATTAGCAGTTATGAGATCATTTTCAGGTCTTGTATTAAAAAGCTCGGATTACCAGCAGTGCATTCTCAGCGTTACTCAGCAAGATTTAGTCCACACACCCTTTAATCTCTGTTAAACTCCACGCTGTCACAGCTATTGTCTGTTTACAATCATCTCCTTTTTATATTTAGCCCTCTCTATCTATATGAATTAAATTATTCCTTCGTTACGATAGCTTGTGTTACAACAAAACATTTAATTATCAAAATTTTCAAAAAATACAGCAATGAGACATATTAAAATGAGCATATTGCCGTTACACAAATGAACATATTGCCATGGATTAATGCAGCATATTGTAAAATAATTGGATTTTTATATAGCTTGTGTTAGCACAAAACATTTAATAATTAAAATTTTCAAAAAATACAGCTATGAAACGTATTAAAATATGTTTGATTAATGAAAATATACATATGCCATTACACCAATGAACTTATTGCCATGGATTAATACCACATATTGTAAAATAATTGGATTTTTATATGATTATATATATGATATATTATATGACTTATTATATGAGCCTTTTAATTTCATATACAGAAATAAAAAGATGCAGAAAAATTCACTAGCTGTTTCCATGAAATGGGAGGAGGGGAAAAACCCCAAAGAAAAAGGAACAATCTCTTTAATTTTGAAAATTCTGATTATAGGATGCGTGAAATGAATGAGTATGATGACAACTTTTGATTTAATGCACGAACACACTTGGACGATGTCACCTGCCAGAAAAACGTGCATAATTTATAGTATGTTGATCTGGTAATGGATGATCACCATTACGACACGTGATTCATCAATTTTTGAGCACGTCAACCGTAAATTTTATGATTTCTCATTCATTATCATTATTATTATTTTGATGATTTGAAACTATAGCTTAGAAGTGCTTTTCTGCAGAATTTATTTTATTACTCATAAAATATATGGGTATTAAAATATATTTATATATGTTTAAATTAATGAAAATCAATTGCAATTCTTTAACAGAATATCTTCTTTATTATTTATGCTATACATTTAATTATTCTGTCAACATATGAAAAGTAACGATACATCAATTGACCGTAAAGTCATGAGATTCTTTGACTATAAAAATAGCTTACATACGGCAAGCAACAATATGAACATATGACATCGTTTTGAAAAAAAAAATGTGCAATAGATGTAATGAAAGCTGTCACTATGACTGTCTTTTTTCTTTCTTTCGGTGGTTCAATTTTTCTGGTTAACCGCAGCTTTCTAGTGGTTCGAGAGGTATTGATCAATCCATACAAACATTTATGGAATCTTCATTTATATACAAACAATATTTACAAAGATATACAGGGTTGATGGTAACATCTCAAAGGCAAAAGCTAAACTGGAAGAAAAAAAGTTCTTTTTAGAATAAAACAACTCGTTTCCACAGTAACAGCTGGTCTCCACGGCAACAGCCCGTTTCCACAGCAACCAACAGCCCGTTTCCGCGGCAACAGCGCAATTCTGAATCGGTTCCAAACGATTTCTGTAAAACTACCACGTGACGCTGCGTGGCGCGAACTAAAGCATAAAAATTCCAACAAAAGCAAAGATAAATCGATGAACTGCTTGACATTTAAGACGCGCATTATGGGACTGCTGTAATTGACATGTTTTATTCATCCCATAGTTCAGCGTCTAGAAGGCAGTGAGTAAAACCTAACAATAGAGCGATCTTCAAATGAGACGTCTTCAAACTCTTGATTTGACATTTTCAATTATCTGACTTCTAACCATTGACATTCGATTCACAAATGAGGTCTAAGTTCAAGACGATTACCTCGTCATGGCCTCCCTTCGATTTTCTTTAACCTGTGCACATCGATAAATGTGTTTTCAGTGGACCTGGACTTGTTCGTTCTTGATCTTAGCCATCACCATTATGATGCGTGATCAGGGCCGGAATTAGATGAAAAGAGGCGCTAGGCTATTCCACTTATAGGGCCCCTTGCACCTCCCATTTTTAAGTTCGTAAATTACTTATTATGTTTCTTTATTATTCATATGTGTAGAATTTCTCCTTATTTTTGATTCAGTGTTTTAGTGTTTACTGTTTTTAGAATAGTGTAATTCTAATTTTGCTAACAATTTGAATGTAGGCCCCTCTTGATCTTGAGGCCCCAGGCTGAAGCCTAATTAGCCTATAGGAAAATCCGGCCCTGTGCGTAATTCATTGATTTTTGAGCAAGTGAAACATCATTTTTATGATCTTACAGGCGTTATCTTTTGATGATTCGAAATTATGGCTTAGAAGTGTTTTTCTGCAGAATTTGTTTTATTACTGATAAAATATACGGGTATTGTTTTGGGGAGAATGGGCCAGCGATGCCATGGACCACTTTCAACGTTTCTTATTGGTTTATTTAAATTTCTTTCACGTACCGATATTCTTATAATTAATTAATCATAAAATTGTTTTGGCGCTTGGTGGCCGAGTGATTAGCGCTCTTGTGCTCGGTACCACTGGGTTCGAGTCCCTGCGGTGGCATAGATGTTTGTAGTGGTTCGAAATCCACTTTAAACAGTAGGTCCCGGTCAAATATGACTGTAGAGCGTTGGGCGTATGGCTGACCTCTATACCCCGTAAAATAAAGCATTTCCTGTCTAGAAACCAACCAGTAGGCAGACAGCCTTGACCCACCATGGGGCTGTTGCGTCAATGAAAAAGAAAAAAAAATTGTTTTAAAAGATAATCTGGTGAAAGCAAAGACAATTTTATTTCAAAGTGAAAATGGGATTTTCAAGAAAAGAAAATCGTTCTTCATCAGAAGTTCTACAGCTTTTTTTTTTTTAAGATTGCTACATATTATGCGCTTTTGTTATTACATTAAATTCTAAATTTTATTTGTGACTTGTGTATGGGCCGAGACGATTACAATTAAAAACAAATTTTTTTTTTTTTTTTTTTGCAACAGTTGATACATTTACAGCGCCATCCAGTGAACTAAATTTAAAAAAAAAATAATTCTGAAATTTTTTTGGCGTTATGATATAGAATTTTAAGATATTTTTTATTAAAATAATAATTATTATTTTTTACAATCTAGTATTATAAATCTAAATAACCTGCTGCCCAGTAATAAGTGTGTAGGAGTTTTCAATTCGAATTCGTTGCCATCATCAATGGAGTTACTGTTTTCAGAAACGAGGTGATTCGGCAGCAATTGTGATAATATGTGCAAGCCTTTTGTATCTATAGTCAGGCAACCCAGTGGGAGTTTTTCGGGCTTTTCTTCATATGACACGCAAATTCTAGAAATTACCTGAAAAAAATCACATTGGAAGGCAATGTTCTTCCTCTTTCATCACACGTTGGTGGGCTGTTTGTGACATACATAAGTAGAACATTAGGCCCACTGATATTTAACAAAACAAAAATATATATTATACAAATAAGAAAAGAATTTAAAAAGAATTTCTCAAATCAAATCAACTTAAAATTGCAATATTTGCAGAACTCGAACTCCTCATGTATAAAATCTCCACAAGCATACCTTAAAACTGGAAATTAGAATTTTTTATATCATTAATTTGTTATCTGAAAGGATCCTACATTCTATCCTTCCATCAGTGTATTAAGTAAAACAAAGATCACTGATGCATAAAATAAATAAATAAATAAAAATTAAGGGCAAATATGCTTTATATTAATATAGCTTTGAAAATTAAATATTATATACTGACTTCAAGGGTCTAGTAATAATTTGAAATATTGATTTAAAGAACTTTTAATTGAATTTGAACTGTGCATGCGCTAGAAATCGTTTTATAATATTTTACATATCTACTTGAAATTAAAGATCACAGTTTTAAAATAACAGTCAGAGAAGATTTATTAAGAATACAAACAGCTACAGGAAAATGTTACTTTCTCTTTATATGAGTTTCCAAATATTAAGGAAAATCAGAAAATGTAATTGCCAAATTTCTGTCAAAAATGTTAAAAAACAATGCTTTACAAAAAAAAGGTGCTTATTTTTTGTTTTCAGAATACAGAAAATGAAATGGAAACTTACCAAAAATATAGAATCTATAGTATGTTCCATGCTTAATCAGTTCATTATGAAGTGTATTTATCTCTATAGCTAGACAGGCCACGGTAGCAATGTTCCATATTTAAAATGTTCTTTTAGTTGTTAAATGGTGTTTATTGACTTAGATGACAGCAAAACCCATTTCCCCGCCTCTGAAACAAATATCGGATTGAGTGCAATAATGCACTTCTGTGGAACTTCTAAAATAAGGCCAATCTGTTGCAAATTCGGAGACCATATTGGGTAATCCATACGCACAATAGTCTCCCACAAAGATAATTCACCACTTCAACCGACCTCTGTGTAGTCTAACATTATCGATTTGGGTGAAGAAATCCACCAACTCCACTTGCGTTACGGTCGAACGATTGAATCAAGAACGCCGTCGGATTACAATTGAGAAGTAAAGGTGTCATTTGGGATGATATAAATATACCATCTAGTATGCCATTTTAAATGATACCTGCTCACACAATTCAATGGAACAAACAAATCTGACAGTTTCGCGAACGTGACAGAGCGTTACCGGTTGGCGCCATACCAACAAATTGTTTGAATCACTCTGTAAACAAAATCTGGGCTCATCAGTAAAGAATGCAGATTTCTATTTATTTGAATTCTTTTTAAAATGTATGCGTGTTCAATTAAAACTTACATTTCTGTCGTGTGGCTTGAGGGGTATACACAATAGAGTTTTTGCATACCGTACGTTAGTTACCGTAAGACGTCCGTTAGCTTTTCTACCTAGCGCGCATGCTCATAGGAAACTGTGCATGCGCATCTGTAATAATGTTTCCTATGAGCATGCGCGCTAGGGAGAAAAAAAGCTAACGGACGTCCTACGGTAACTAACGTACGGTATGCAAAAACTTTCTAATGTTGGACGTCTTCTTGTAACCTACGACGATTTGCCAGATTAATGAAGAACCTTGGTTGCTTAGCAACCTCTATCTTCTGCTTTGTGAGTGAAGGAAATTTCTTAAGTTTTAAACCCATTGATTAGATAGAAAAAAAAGCAATATAAGTATATTATTAATTTACTTAAAAATTAATTATTCGAAATTTTTATTAATTAATAAAAAAAAATTATGCATATATAATTTTTTTTTATATTATTATTATAATTTCAAGAAGGTAATAAAAAAAAAATAGATAAACAATAGAAACAAACAATAACGATTGAGGGGAAATTGTGACTCAGTGGAGAAACTGCATGGTGATTTGGAAAGGAGGATATCGGAACGTTAACCAATAATATTCAGAACAGCGCGAGGTCTTTTGCGATTTTTAAAATCAGAAATGTCGTAAACATAGTTGCTTAGATCATTCAAAACGGAATTATTAATATTTATAAAATGTTTTTGCAGTTTTATACACAAATTTTTTAAAAACTTGGGAGGGAAAGAGCATGTCTGATTTTCTTATAACCTATCTTTGTGAAGACTTCTTCACACAGTTGATCTGATATAAGCCTTCCATTGACTTCTGTAAGAGAATAAATGAGAAGGTTGGCTTAGCGATTCTGCTTCTTGTAGTTAGCTGTGATTAGTGATTTTCAATGGCATTTGTAGAGAAAAGTCTTCCTGGGCTGTTCCTTCTTCGAATGTAGGAAATTCTGTTCTTCGAAGTTTACGAATTACATAACTTAGATTCAACAATCTTGCTAAGTAAGACTGGCACTGGCTCGTGTCTATTTGCCCATTGTGTTGCCATTGTAATTCTCCAGTTAAATGATGTTGAGAATTCATATTTAAAACATAATTGTCTCAAAATTTCGCTGCATTATTTTTACTTACATGAGCCAAATGCTCTTAAAGCTTCCTTTCACCATTGTTTCCAATGACGTTAAAAGTCAGCAACTCCATTAATTTGCATATCATATTATGATGTGTCATTATTATTTATGAATAACACATGGTTTTTATGAAACTTTGGCCATGTAAATGAAATTTTTATGATTTAAATTTTTTTTTTTTTTTTTTTTTTTTTTGAAAATCAGTTTTTTGTATTTCTGAATATTTAGAATAACTGTTTCTCTTGAAATTTATTCAAGACTGAATCTATAAAAAAATTACTGAATTAAGTTGTATTTAGTGTTATTATTACGTCTGTAAACGTTTTCTGGTCTCGCTTGTCATTTATTTTACTATGAATGAAGAGGAAGATTACAAAGTTAAAATAAGAGTTAAAATACATTTAACAGACAGCTCAACCATGGACGTAACAGACAGCTCAACCATGATTAAAATAGGTAAATTACACTCGCAACCAGTATTATGACGGCAAGACTATAATTAAGACTATATAAGCTCTAACTTAAAAATTAATTTTAACTAAATGGCCTAGTTAAATGATCTTGCTCTTCTAGTATACGCACTGAAAGATTTTTGCTTAAATGACTTGAAATTTCCATTGATTTTTTAATTACTGCTAGAAACTTTACCTTAAAATTATCAAACTTTCTGCATTAACATGATGTCAGATAATATTGTCTCTTAATCAAGAAATATTATTATCATGTGTGAACATGATGTTGTCCTGGTTAGGGGTCCGTGACGTTATCCGAAAATGAGAGCCAGAGCAAATAAAAACCCATTACAAATTTTGGCGGAAAATGGTACTTAGGGCCCCTTAAATCTTGAAATGATTCATGAATAGCGTTAATCTTAAGGGATTTTCTGGAGAATTTGGCTTTTGATTGAAGCGTTTGTAGTATGGTTTTGAATCACTTTTCATGTTTTGGGTTGGGATTTTAAACATTTGTAATTCCAATGGCTATAAGCACTCGTAATCTGTTGATCAATTCCTTTTTGAAGTTTCATATTTATCATTTTTGCCATTTTCCAGTGTCTATTGAGTTGCATATGCTTCTTATTGTATTTGGAATAATTCTTTCTTTATTTATGCCTTGAATTTTCAAATTTTGATATATTCTTTGGATATTGAATACAATAACGTTTCTTGTAGAATTAGGAATACTTCATTCTTCATTTACGACTACATTTATCTTACTTTTTAATATTCTTTTTGAGATTGAACAATCCATTCTTCATGAAGTTCTTGATCCATTCAACATTGTTAAATTCAAGTGGCTATTGAATTTGACCATTCTTATAGTATTCCAATCAATTGCTTCATATATATCTCTTGCATTATTAAATATTGGCATATTCTTGAGTTTATTCATCCGTTCTCGAATGTGCACACATGATAAGTTGAAATTAAAGCTCAGATTTCAGCCTTTTATATTGATCATTTTTTGAATTTTTAATTTAAAATAAACAAAAATCAATATCAGCTTTTTATAATGAAACTTGAATTTTTTTATTGCAAATGAAATTCATAATTAGTGCAAATAATTGCAATTGAAACAATATTTATAAAAATAATTGCAAAATTAAATGAACAATATTTTGTAAAAAAGTTATTATATAAAAACGCAGCCTGATTCTTTTTATCATTATAAAAATTCTTCAATGTATCTTATTATAATCATTTGCTTATAATAATCAACAGATTATTTATTATTATACGCAATTATTTCTTTATTAAATACAAAATTCATTATCTTTGTATTTAGTGAATATTTAAAAAATAATAAAAATTGGCCTTAAGAGAAAAAATTACTCAAGTACATTTTTTTTTTTTTTTTTTGCATTCTAATAAAAATGTTAGTATTTCAAAAAGCATGTAATGCCGTTTATTGTGACTCAAATGATTATCTTATTACTCTTAATATTCACAGAGAGTTCTACTTTTGGAATTTTCTAGCGAATATTTTTAAAAAAAGTTGCTAACGTTATAAGGAAAAAATAATACTAAATAAGTCTTTCACAACAGCATTATTTTCCAAAACATTATATTTATAAAAAATACGATTATTTATTTCGTTTTTATTCCAACGTAATGTCATGTTTATTTAATAGATGTCATGAAATCTTAACACTATTAACATAATGGATGGTCAATATTCAAATCACAATTAGACTATTGTAGACAATTAAAAAAAAAAAAAAAATTTGGAAATAGCGTTTAAAATTTAGGCTAGTGTTAAAAAACATCCTCTAAACACGCATCGTTGTTTAACATTTCCATTGTAATTTATTCACAAAAGAACCGTGAAATTATAAATTGTGTTCACTGTACCCTATGCTAAGTTTATTGGGATAAACGACGTTGAATGTTCAAGGTCATCATGAATGATAGATGGACGGAAATATATTGTTTGAGGTTCACATGCTCTCACGAAAATTTTTTATATAAAAGCCGGACAACTTGCCATATTTTATCGTGAAGTTGACGTTTTGAAGAAATTGATAGAATTGCCATTTCTCAAAAGATAAAAAAAAAAAAATGAAACTCGCGGTAAGTTGAGTTTTATTATTTAAAATATTGGTTTTTAAAATTTAAACTGTTGAACCACTGCTAAAACTTTTCTGAATAATATAGTAAAAAAATTATTTAAAATAATATCTAAATATTCGAATATGTTCATTTTATTTAGAAACAAAAGTATCAATGGTTCTGCTATGTTTCTGATTTTGCGCATAACGTATTATTTTAATATTCTCAGAAAATACGTTTTTTTCTTTTTGAAATTTATATTTGAACAATCTAAATAAGTTAGTTAATTTATTATTTTCTGAAGAACAATATTATGGTAAAATAACAATATTCGAAATTTTTTATTTAATCACATATTTAAAGCGAAGTGCTCTTTGTGCTAAATTTCTGTTTTAATATTTTTAAACTATTCTTAAAATTTCATTAAAAATTGAAAATGAAACTTTTAAATTTATATTGGAGAAAAATATAATTCAGAATTAATTAAACTCAATGTGTGTTTTTAGTTTTCCTTTAAAAATTCGAATTATGTAACAATAAACGATTTATAACTGACTTTTACTTATTTTAAAAGTGAAAAAAATTTACAAAAGGGCTGTCTTATAAGGATTAAAGATAACACTTTATTCTGAAATGTTATAATAATTTCTTTAATGTCGACATTTAGCAAGTTGGAGATATCTTTTGGAAATAAAAATATTTAAGTAATAATATTCATTCGAACCTTGTTAAATTTGTTTGATCGCAAAAATGAAAATATGTTATATTTGTGCTATGCTAGTTTGTTTAACATTAAGATTACCTTTTCCTATTTCCCAAATAAAATACACAAATATAAAACATCTAATTTCGAATGGTATACGTGTAGATAAAATTGGCAAAGGTTTGTGGCAACATTTTACAATGAAGATTAAGTTATGTCATAAATTATTTTATTTTCAAATTTTTTGTAGGTTTTTAAAAATGCATTAATTTCTAAATTTTATTTGATAGCCTTCATACATTTCCCAACGAAACTTGACTGTTTCAATTTAGAAAATTTTAACAGATATTTCATTATGGGACCTTTAACAAGTTATTAAACAGTTTAACAATTAATTTAATTATTTAACAATTAAAAAGTTATATTTGATGTAAAACAACATCAAATACAACTTGTATAAAAAATAATATAAAATGTTTTTGACTTCAAAATTAATATAAGGATTCCGTTAAGTCCCCATTTTGTGTAAGTAAAGATATCTTTTATAAAATAAAAAGAGATATTAACTAGTCCTTTTTCCAATTATATTTTTAAAAATTTAAAATTATTTTTTTTATTTTTTTTGATTTTTTTTTTTCTGATTACCTCCCCCTCTACAAATTTTTATCAAATTCCAAGTAATTAAATGTAATAGCAGAATGTTGTATTTAAATATTTAAAAAGAAATTAATGACATATTTATTTAATTAAAAATAATTCGCATGCTTTGTTTGCTACGCATTAGAATTTTTGCTAAGAATTTTAGAAAATTTTGACAATGTAATGTATATATATTATATATATATAATTTCCAAACATTACTATAAATAAAGCAGCTTTACTATAAATAAAACTTTACTATAAATAAAGATTAACTATAAATGCTTTACTATAAATAAAGCTTTACTATAAATAAAGATTAACTATAAATGCTTCACTATAAATAAAGCTTTACTATAAATAAAGATTATAAATAAAGATTAACTATAAATAAAAAGATTTACTATAAATAAAGCTTTACTATAAATGCTTTACTATAAATAAAGCTTAACTATAAATGCTTTACTATAAATAAAGATTTAAGAGGATTAAGATGAATTCTTTCTAACCAGGAAATGATAAACAAATATTCTATGATTACATTACAAACGTCCTCTTAGAAAATAACGATGACTTCCTCAATGATTTTTGCAGACTTTTGAAGCAAGGAATGTCAGAAAAAAATCATTATTACAATTTTTAAAACTCAAATTATTTAATCAAGTATAATTAAAATATTTGTTTAAATAATATGTTTCATGTAGAATAAAAATAATATAGCAATTAGTAAATCATTTCAACAAAAACTCAAACCAGTTACTGTTCAACATTTAAATTTTTAGCAATTTTAATTATTTCTATTAAAATTATAACTTGATTTGATCGAACAAATAAAAATCATGCTCATTTTAATAAAACTAACTTTTACAAAAAATATTGCATGTAGCATTGAATTTTCTGTAATAAATCATTTGCAACATCAAAACTACAATTTGTACCAATATTTCTAATGTAAATGTTTGGGGTTTTATTTGAATGAGCATGGTTTTTATTTTGATTGAACTCAAGTCAAGTTATAATTTTAATAGAAGTCAATCAAAATTATTAAAAATTTAAATATGCAACTGGTTTAAAATTGCTTCGAAATTGAATTGAAATTTCCTAATGTGCTATATTATTTTTATTCTGCATGAAACGTATTATTTATTTTTATATTCTGAGAGAAACATATTATTTAAAAGAATATTTTCATTATACTTTTTGATTGAATAATTTGAGTTTTAAAAATTTTAATAATGATTTTCTTCAAAGACCTTTTCTTCCTGCCTCAAATTGTATGCAAAAAAATCATTGATGAGGTCATCATTATTTTCTAAGCGGATTTTTAGGGTAAAGAACTCACATTTGTATCGAAAATGGAAAAACGGAAAAAATTTCTAGAAGGCAGTTTGACTGCAAAGCTATTTTACGAACGATGTATAATTTTTACAAATTAAGTTAAGATTAATAATGGTCCTAAGATAGTTAATGAAAATTAAACGATTATGAAATCATTTGGTTGAAAAAAATATTGCTCTTTAGCTTAAATTATAAAGTAAAATTTATACAACAAAAATACTTCTCGTAAATAGGGGAAAGTATTATTTTTTTAATAGCTGAATAAACAAATAGAGTAATAGTTAAAGCTCATAGATATAGTTTAAAATGCAAAAAATTTTTATTTGAAAATTTACTTTGAAATATAAGTTAATTTATGTTAATGGATTGAATTTTAATTTCAGATTAAAAGGGATTTATTTAGATTAAATTCAGATATATATTATATCAGATTTATTCAGAGATTTATTTAGATTAAAGTAAGATTTTCTAATTTCAATTGCTAATTTCAAAAATTTTTATGAAACATTTTAAAAACAAACTTAATTATTTGAATAACAGATTTATTCGTTACATTTTTTCATATTTTTGATGAATATATTTTATTTTAATTGATAAATACAGCTGAAAAAAATTGTAATGTTCTTAAAACATTAGACTTAGATGAAAAATTAAAAATCTTTACTATAAAATTTATGTACGAACTATTTCCCATTATAAACGAAATAAAAATGAAATGATTTTGAGCATCATTTTTTTTGTATAGTTTTTTTGATTATGAAATGAGCAAATTTAAGAAATAATCTGATTCTAAGCAATCTGCAAAGATATGAATAAAATATTTCCTTTAGTTAGATTTGGGATCTCGTAATACAAATATTTTTTTTAAATAACTTTCAGAGAATACGTTCGAAAACAAACAAACTTTTCACAATAAATATAAATATACATATAGTGGCAAAATTATTCAGAACTATTGCATAAACGTTTTTTTTTTTTTTTTAATAACAATAAAATATAAGCTATATATTTCAGTTGCAATGCATTTCTATAACATAATTTAAATGAATTACATATTTTTGAAAAATGTGTGTGTGATTATATAGATTTGTTTTGTTTCCGTAATTTAATTTTTGTCAGATTTTTGTTTATTATAAGTTAAATTATGCACATGTAATTGTTATTTATTGAAGCATTGTATAACATTATTATAAAATGATTCTGTCATAAACCAAAAATAAAAAAAAAAATTAAAATTAAGTTTTAGATTAGAAAAATGAATTTATCATTTAGTCAAAGTTTCTGAATTATTTTGCCGTAAAAGTTGACATAACACACACACACACACAATTATATCTAATTTTAATTTTTTAGTTTAATTTAGATAGATGATAGTTTCTTCTATATAAAGCATATTCTTATTTAACCACTGATTAAAACTGATTTTTTAAGAAATAATAAAATATAAACTAAGTATTATGATTTTTAAGTATAAATCATTTTTTGTAACTTAATTTAATTGAATTATATATATTTTAAGAAAATTGCATATTGAGTATATAGATTTGGTTTTATTTTCATAATTTAAATTTTGTTAGTTATTTCTGTTATAATTTAAATTATGCGCATGTATTTGTTGTTTATTAAAGTGTTGTATAACATTATAAATGATTGTGTCATAAACCGTTTTAGATAAGATAGAATTAATTTGTCATTAAATCAATGCTGTAATTTGCTGTACAAATTGACATAGCACACACCTACACACTCAAATTTATATCTAATTTTAATTTTGTGTTTTGTTTTAAATAGGCGACAGACAGTTCTTATATATAAGGCATATTTTAATTTAAATATACACAATAATTAATCATGAAGACAAAGAATATTGGAAATAATATACAGAAAATGCTAAACTTGCCAATAACTGTCATTGAATTTTTTTTAATAGCATATGGAACTTTTAGGGCGAAACATGTTGTCTTTTAGTACAAACTATACCTAAATATTTCAATATTTCTTTTTTTTGTTACCTGGTTATTTTCTTTAGGTTATTTTTCTGAGTGTGGCACTTTTCGCTGCTGTTGAGTGTGCTCCTCAGGGTGCTGGTGGAGGTGGCGGTGCAGGTGTTGGAGGTCAAGCAGGATTTGGTTTAGGATTTGGAGGTAATCTAGGAGGTAGTGCTGGTGCTGGAGGAGGAGCTGGAGGTGAAGGTGCAGCTGGTGCAGGTGGCCAAGCAGGAGCTGGAATGAATGCTGGATTCGGATTTGGGATGAATGCTGGAGCTGGAGCAGGAGGAAACGGCGGTATGGGTGGCTATGGAGGAAAATAAAGTCATCAAAGATTGAATTAAATTTTTGTAGAAAATTATATGATTGAAATGTATTTAAAATCTAGACAAAGAAAATAAAATCTTTGCTAAAAAGTCTGTGTTATTTTTGCATTCTATTAGTAAATAATAAATTTTAATGTCAATCGACATAGATAGTTAAAATGTTTTAAAGCAAAATAAATGTTTACGTAAGATTATATTTGATAGATTGCACTGGTTGCATTTAGTTAGATCAGATTTCATTTGGCATTATACGAACAGTTAACAGAATAAACATTAAAGTTAAATGTGTTTTTCACTTTGACTGAAAATGGTCATGAACAGAATTTGTGCAAACTGTTAGAAAATTAAGTCGTAAAGAAAGCTATTTCATTTTCCTGTTGCACCAAATGAAATAATTATTTTTCATTGTGTGATTTTGACAATTTTATTATTCATCGAAAAGTAATAATTCAGTGTTTTGAAAATACAAGTGTTTTTAATCAGAAAATGACAAATAGAGGTATTTGATGGATCAAGAAAAATTTATTTTAGTCACTCTACACCTTATGAGTTCCAATTTTTGCTAATAATTTCATCATTTTGCTTCATAACGATAAACAAGTTTTCGTCTTGGGACATCAAAAGTTAAAGTGCTTACGGTTCAAAGAGAGTTTGAAAATTCAGATCAGCTGACATGAAGCTTCAAGATAAATCTCTTGCAGTAAGACCAAATGAGCGTGATGACGACGTTCCGAGGGTTTTAATGGGTAATGAACTGTATTGTCTGCGAGGAATATCGGGCATAGGTTAAGGGGTTACCAAGTAACAATTGAAAATCCCTTGAACAAGACTAGCTTTTTACAAATGGTGTTGTTGGATATCCATATCCCATGAATTAAAAAAAAAATATATGGAAGATAGAATTTCTAAGGCTTCTTTTTGGTCTGCTCGACAACAATATGAGCCTTTTTTATCCTTGCAAAGAACAATTTGCACCAAAAAGAGCTAATGGTTTGCATTTTGGTGGGGTTTAGCTTTCGCAACTTTCATCCACTGGCAACTGTTGCAACCAGATCAAACAGTCACAGAAGACATATATTGTGATCAGCTAGCCCGACTATATACAAAAATACGTAAACTTCGTCTAACACTGTTTAACTGAAAAAGTGTTGTCTTCCAATATGACAATACCAGGTCTCACTTGCCATTAAGGCGACGGAGAAGCTTTAGGCTCCTGATTATGAAGTTTTATCACATCCATCATACATATCAGACCTGGTACTATCTGACCACCACTTGTTCCTCTCGATACAAAATTTTCTTAAAGAAAATTTTTTGAAATTTTCAGGATGTTCAGAGGCCAGTGATAGATTTTCTGGTTTCGAAGGATATGATTTTGTTGACATAAGGAGGAATGTCATTGAAAACTGTGGTCATTATTTCATTAATTAATCTCATTTATGAGTTTACATATAAGAAATTTAAATTCTTTTGAAAAATAAAAAGACATACCTTTATAACTAACTTAATATATTAAAAGAATAATGCACAATAATAGAAGAAGAATATAGAAGAAAATTATTCTAATTAAAATTTCACTAATGTAATCTTTTTCACGCTCTAGAAGTCTTTAAGATGGAAGATTAAATTATTTTGGGATTAAGAGTCTTTCTAATGCCTAATAGCAATTATTAAAACTTGCAATGAAAATTATTATATTTTGTCTAATAATAACTAAAGAAATAATAATGTTGATTGAATTTATATAAAAACAAAACATGTTTCGATATATAATTTACCATTTATTAAAAGTATCATTAAGATATTCCAACAAGAAATCGTTGTAAAAATATGTAATATTATGATTAATGCCACAGTGATCAATATTTAAATATTAATACACAATTCCTCCTCTGTAATTAAAGTTTTTACATTAAAATATTAAACGTAAATGAATATCTTAAAAATTTAATATCTTAAAAATTTTAAAAATCGAAATAGTATAACTAATTTTTAAATATTTATTTGTATTATTAATATTTTAAGTGTTTTTAATTTTTATAATAACTTTTGTTTATTTTCATTAAAGATTTAGAATGAACCTATTTTACTGTATTTTTATGTGAACATATTTTTATTGTAATTTACAACGATATTTAGAAATAAAATACATTGATGAATGTTATTTTAAATTTAATGGGTGTATTATTTATTAGAATTATAATGAACAAGTCTGTTAAAAATGAAATTATCTTTCCACTTTTTTTTATAATGAAATTGAATTTTTTTCTTGCAATTGAAATTCATAATTGGTGTCCTATTTCTATCAGTATTTATAAAAATCATTACAATATTATGAAAAAATTAAATGAATAATATTTTGTAAAAATACGTTACTATATAAGACATTATAAAAAACGTAACCTGATTCGTTTCATCATTATAAAAATAATAATAATAAACTATTGATTATTATAATCATAGATTTATAGAAATCGAATAATTGTTGAATTAATTATTGATAAATAATCTATTGATTATTATAATCATTCATAATAATCAATAGATTATTTCTTATTATAAGCAATTATTTGTTTAATAAAAATAAATTTACTATCTCTGTTTTAAATGAATATTTAAAATTCCTTTGCCTTAGGAGAAAACAAAAATTACTCAAGTACATTTGTTTGCAATCTAATAAAATATTATCTTTTCAAAACCTGCAATGTTGTTTATTGTAACCAAAATAAATACTTTATTAGTTGTAATATTCATAGATTGTTCTACCTTTTGAAATTTTCTCGTGCATATTTAAAAACGCTTCTAATATTATAAGGAAAAAAAATTAATACTAAATAAGTCTTTCCCAATAGCGCTATTTTTAAAAACATTATGTTATAAAAAAAAATATGCAATTAGTTATGTCGTGTTATTCCAACGCAATTTTATGCTATTTTAACAAACATCATTTACGAAATGAAATCGTAGCACTATTATCATAACCGAAGGGTAATATTCAAATCAAAATTATGTTATTGTCGATAATTTAAATAAATTGGAAATAACGTTTAAAATTTAGGCTTAGCGTTGAAAAACATCTTCTAAACACGCATCATTGTTTAACTTTTCCATTGTAATTTATTCACAAAAAAGAATCGTGAAATTATAAGCTGTGTTCGTTGTAACTTATTTGAGGTTTATTGGGATGAAACGACATCGGATTTTCAAGGTCATCACGAATGATAGAGGGACGGAAATATAATGTTTGAAGTTCACATGTTCTCACGAAAATTTGTTATATAAAAGCCGAGCAACTTGCCATATCTTATCGTGAAGCTGATTTTTTTGCAGAAATTGATAGCATTACCAATTTTGTCAAAAGAAAAAAAATGAATCTCGCGGTAAGTTGTGTTTTACTATTTAAAATACTGGTTTTTAAAAATCCAAATAGTTGAACCACTGCTTATTAATTTCTGATTAAAAATATTTAAAATTCTAAATATTCTAAATTCGAATTCTAAATATTCGAATATGTTTATTTTATTCAGAATACAAAAGTGAAGCGAATGAATGTTTCTGTTATATTTTTTGTTTTTGCATAATACAATATTTTAATTCTCTCAGAAATATCTTCCTTTCTCTGAAATTGATATAGGAACATTTTGAAATTACTATTCAAAAAATTAAGTTAGTTAATTTATTATTTTAGTAAAAATATTTAAAATGCTATCTAAATATTCAAATATGTTTCTTTTATTTAAAAAAATATGAAACGAATCAATGTGAATATTATATTTTGATTTTGCGTAACGAATGTTCTCAGAAATGTGTTTCTTTTTTTGGAATTTTTATTTGAACAAGCTAAAATTAATATTCTAAAAATTAAGTTTGTTATTTTATTATTTCCTGTGCGATAATATTATATTAAAATTACTAAATTCAAATTTTTTTTTTTCATGACATATTCAAAACGAAGTGTTATCTGTGTTAAATTCTGCTTTAATATAAACTATTCAATTTCTAGAATTAAAACCTTCTAAAATGAAGCATTCAATTTTTAAATTTATGTTGGAGTAAAACGCAATTCCCGAATGAATTAAACTCAATATTTGTGTTTAAGGGTTTTTCCTTAAAAACTGAAATTATTTAATCAAAAAGATTTATAACTGATTTTTACATATTTTAAAAGTGAAGAATTTTCTAAAAGGCTGTTTTACAAGGATAAAAGATAACACTTTATTCTGAAATAATATAATAATTCCTTTAATGTCAACTTTTAGCAATTATCTATATATCAGATATCTTTATGTTATATTATAGGTTTTTTTTTGAAATAAAAATATTTAAGTAATAATATTTATTCGATTTGTTAAATTTGTTTGATTATATAAAGGAAAAGTTGTTATATCTGCGCTATGTATGTTTGTTTAACATTAAGTTTTAATGTTTCCACAAATAAAATACTCATATATTAAACATCAAATTTCGAATGGTACACGAGTAGATAAAATTGGCAAAGGATTGTGGAGAAATTTTACAATGAAGAGTAAAATATGTCATACATTATTATATTTTCGAATTTTATGTAAGCTTTAAAAAATGCATTAATTTCAAAACTTTATTATTCACACATTTTACTATGAAACTCGACTGTAACTAAAAATTAACAGACATTTCAGTACAGGTTACAGTAAAACGACATCAAATATAACTTGTTTCAAAACAATAACAGAAAATGTTTTCGATTTTGTGTAATTAAAGATAGCTTTCATAAAATAAAAATAAATATCAACTAGACCGTTTTCAATTTTATGTTTAAAATTTAAAAATATATTTTTTTCTTTTTTTTCGCCTCTGATTTCTCCCCTCTAAAATTTTATCAATAAAATATAATAGTGGATATTTTATTAAAAAACTTAAATATATAAAAGAAATTGATGGAAATGTATCTAATTAATTAAAAATAATTTATATGCATTGTTTGATAACGCATTGAACATTATCTAATGATTTCAGAAAAAACTTGAACAATTTAAAATATAAATAAATAATATTGTTTTATTTTGATTAAACACAAATGACATTATAATTTTATTAAAATTAGTAAAAATTTAAATATAGAAGAATAATTGATTTAAAACTTCTTGAAAGTGAAATTTAATAATATGTTATATTATTTTTATGTTCAGCATGAAGCCTATAACTTAAAAGAATGTTTTCATCATATTTATTTGAATAATTTGAGTTTTAAAAATTTTAATAAAGATTTCATTTTTAATGATTTTTTCAATTCCTTCTATTAGCTCACACTCTCCCTATATATATCTTGTTCAAATTTTCAATCGTTTATAAAATACTTTTATTCATCTACTGAAGTTCAAATACATTTTTGAACTTGTAGTGGATGACACTGGATGTTAATATATCTTTTTCAAATATTATTTCAGTAATTAAATTAAATTAATTAATTTTAGTTTTTTTAGATTTAAGTTGCATATATCTACCAATAGATGGCACCAGATAAACCTAAAAAAAATGAATGAAAATTATTTATAAAGGACTTTCTGCAATATAGTGAAAAAAAAGAAGGAATTGACTTAAATTTTTTTTTATTACTTGTTTTTATTCTGACATTGTGTCCTTGCCTCAAAAGTCCGCTGTTTCCTCATTGATGAAGTCATCATTATTTTCTAAAAGAACTTTTTAGGGTAACTGCCCTTGAAAAAACGGGAAAACTTCCACAAGGTAGTTTGACTGTAGAGACGTTTTACACACACTGTCACAATCCATTAAATCTCCTCATTTTTGAAAGCATCGGCAGTAAAAATTGTCCCTAGAGACATAAAAAATGACTTACACAATTGGAAAATAATTTATTATATAAACAATTCTAACAATTTTACAAAGGATGTGTAATTTTTTACAAATTAAGTTAAGATTGTTAATAGTTCTAATGTAGTTAGTAAAAAATTAAAAGATCGTGGAATCATTTGGTTGACAAAAAAGTATTCCTCTTTAGCTTAAATTATAAAATAAAATTTATACAACAAAAATAATTTTTCTGATAACTAGGTGAAAGTATTATATTTTAATAGCTGTGTAAATCAATACAGTAAAGGTTAAAAGTTCTTAGATATGGTTAAATATATATAAAACACTTTTGTATTTGACATTTACTTTGAAATATAAGTTATTTTATACTAATGGACAGAATTTTAATTTTAGAGTAAAAAAAGTAATATAAAAAAATTATTTTAAGACAATTCCTACTTTTTTTCACTATATTGCAGAAAAGTCCTTTGCAAATAAAGTTGAAATTTTACTTTTACATCTGGCGCCATCTATTATTAGATAAATGCAACTTAAAACTAAAAAAACTAAAATTAATTAAATTTAATTAATGAATTAATATTTGAAAAAGAACTGTATTAACATCAAGTGTCATCCACTACAAGTTCAAAAAATGTATTTGAACTTGTGGATGAATAAAAAGTATTTTATTAACGATTGAAAATTTGAACAAGATATATATATAGGGAGAGTGTGAGCTAATAGATGGAATTGAATAAGATTTATTTTTAATTGCCAGTTTCAAACAATTTTTATGAAGTATTTCAAAAACAAATTTAATTATTTGAATAATCGAATAACAAAATATTTTTACATTGTTGATAAATATATTTTATTTTAATGTATATAGATAAATACAGCTGAAAAATTGTAATGTAATTAAAATATCAGAGATAGACGAAAAATTGGAAATATTTGCAATAAAATTTATGTAAAATTCTTTTCTTATTATAATCGAAAGAAAAATAAAATACTTTTATATATCATTTTTTACTATTTTTGAAATGAGCAATAAGAAATAATTTAAAATTTAAACAATCTGCAAAGATATGAATAAACAATTTTCCAAAATTACATTTGAGCTGTCGTAATATAAATTTTTTTTTCAATCGACGTTAAGAGAATATGTTCCCAAACAAACAAACACACTTTTGTCACGATAAATTTATATATACATATAATGGCAAAAATTATTTACAACTGTTAACATAAATTATTTTTTTTAGAAATAGCAATAAAATATAAACTAAGTCTTTCAATTGTAATTCAGTTCTATAACATCATTTAATTGAATTATATATATTTTTTAAAAATGTATGTTGATTACATAGCATTTGGTTTTGTTTCCTTAATTAAAATTTTATTAGTTATTTCCGTATTATTATCTAAATTATGCATGTGTAATTGTTATTTATTGAAGTATTGCATAACATTATAAATGATTCTGTCATAAATCAAAGATAAGTAAAAATTAACATTAAGTTTTAGATTAGAAAAAAAATTAATTTATCATTAAGTCAAAGTTTCGAATTTCGAGTTGACATAACAAACACACACACTCACAATTATATCTAATTTTAATATTGTAGTTTAATTTAGATGGGTGGTAGTTTCTTATACATAAAGCATATTCTTATTTAACTACACACATACACACAAAAATAGTCATAGAAACAAAGAATAAGGGTAATAAAAGGTAAAGAATAAGGGAATAAAGGTAATAAAGGCAAAACTTGACAAATTACTGTTGATTGTTATTTTTTTTCCCATTAGCCTATTGGTAATTTTAAGCAAAAACATGTTGTTTGTTAGGCCATACTATACCTAAATATTTCGATTTTTTTGTTACCTAGTTGTTTTTTCTAGGTTATTCTGCTGAGTGTGGGGATTTTCGCCTTTGTTGAGTGTGCACCTCAGTTTGGTAGCGCAGGTCAAGCAGGGAGCAGGAGCAGGAGCAGGATTTGGTTTAGATTTGGAGCTAATGCAGGTGCAGGTGCTGGAGGAGGAGCTGGAGGTCAAGGTGTAGCTGGAGCAGGTGGACAAGCAGGAGCAGGAATAAATGCTGGATTTGGGATGAATGCTGGAGCTGGAGGAGGAGCAAACGGCGGTATGGGTGGCTTTGGAGGAAAATAAAGTCAACAAAGATTGAATCAAATTTTGGTAAAAAAAAATATATATATGATTGAAATGTATTTATAATCTAGGCAATGAAAATAAAATATTTTTCAAAGTTTTATGTATTTTGCACTCTATTAGTAAATAAGATGTTTTATTATCAATCAAGATAGATAGTTAAACATTTTTATAGCAAAATAATTGTTTACATAAGATTATATCTGAATGACTGCACATGATTGCATATTTGACGTTATTTCAACATTTGGCAGTATAAACACTAAAGTTAAATGCAAGCTATTAGAAAGTTAAGTCGTTAAGAAAGTTTTCTGTTGCTCCAATTGAAATATTCATTATTTCATAATGCGTCAATTTTGTTATTATTAATCGAAAGCTAATAATTCTATGTTTTCATTCTTGATATTACAGGTGTTTGTAATCCTTCAATTTTGACAAATAAGATTATGTGATGGATCAAGAAAAACTTCATTTTAAGCACTCTATGCTTTACCAGTTCCAATTTTTTATAATGCGACGAAAAGCTCATAAAAACGTTTTTGTCTATGGACATCTAAAGATAAAGCACTTACGGTCCAAATGATTTGAAAAATTTAGGGTCCAATTTTTCAAAGCTATGTCTTGTGCGAGATTCATCTTGAAGTTTCATTTAAATTGACATGAAACTTCAAGATGAATCTCACACCAGGAAGACTAAAGGAGAAGATATTCTGAGGGCTTTAGTGGGTAATGAACCACTATTGACTGGGAGATCTGGGATATCTGGGATCTGGGATATTCTAAAGGTTAACCGCGTTACAAATGAAAATCAATTGATCAAGTTTGGCTTTGTTTATGAATGATGTCGTTGGATATCCATATCCTATTAATTAAGCGGAAAAAATATGGCAAATCGAATTTTTAATGCTCCTACTTTGCCTGCCTGACAACAATATGAGTCAATAACAACAATATTTTTTTTTTTGCATTTTTGGTGAGATCCTATTCCGTGAAACTGTTGTAAGCAGATCAAACAGTGACAAAATATCTATATTGCGATCAGCAAAATCGACTGGATACAAAAATACTTGAACTACGTCGAACACTGTATAATTGAAAAGGTGTTGTCTTCCAATATGACAACGCCAACTCTCAGGTGGTTTTAAGGATGACGGAGAAGCTATAGGCTGTTGGTTATGAAGTTTTATCACATCCCCCATACTTACCTGACATGGCACCATCTGACTACCTCTTGTTACTCTTGATGCAAAATTTTCAGTACGTTCAGAGGGCAGTGACCTGCTGGTTTCAAGGGATAGGATTTTGATGACAGATGGTAGAAAGTAGAAAGAAAACAAAGAAAAAAAGAAGATAGAAAACAGCGGCCTTTATTTCATTAATTAATCTCACTTATGAATTTTAAATATAAGAAATTGAGAATTCTTCAAAAAAAAATAAATAAATAAATAAAAATAAAAAAACCCGACATAACTTTTTAACCAACCTCAGTATATCAAAAGAATAATGCGCACTAAATAAAACATATAAACTTATCAAATCATTATACACTCAAGAGCCAAAACATTATGACCACCTGCCAATAACCAGTTGGCCCACCTTTAGCGCGCAACACAGCTTCAACCCGCCTTGGCATGGATTAATACCACCACTTAATACCAGTTAAATACCACTTTCACCTGATCACGTGCCTTCCACGACATCCAGGCGAATTCATTGCAAAATGTAGAGGTGGTCATAATGTTTTGGCTCTTGAGTGTAAGTCAATAGAAGGAAATTATTCAAATTAAAATTGCGCTAATCTAACCACACTCTCGAAAGCTTTAAGAATGAAAAGTTAATTATTCTGAGATTAGGTGATCAGCAATGAAAATTTTTCATTTTTCTAAAGGTTATAATAACTAAAGAACAATTGTATTGACTGAATGTAAGTCAAAACAAAACACGTTTCGTTACATATTTACCATTTGTTTTAAGTATCATTAAGATATTTCAACATGTAAAATATTTTACCATGAAATCGTTGTAAAAATATGTAATATCATGATTAGTGCTATATGGATTAATATTTAAATATTAATACAAAATTCCTCCTCAATTATTAAAGTTTATACTCTAAAATATTAAACATAAAATGGATTTATTAAAAGTACAAAATCTTAAAAATTTCAAATATCAAATTTTATCACTATGGGTTCATTCATCCGTATTTATAATATTTTAAGTTTTTATATTTTTTATAATAACTTTTGCTTATTATCATAACAGATTTACAATGAATATATTTTATTGTATTTTTATGCAAATGAAATTTTATTAAAACTTACAACGATTTTAGAAATAAAACAGATTAATGAATGCTATTTTATTGCTTTTATTGGTGCATTATTCATTAGAATTACAATAAACAAGTATGTTAAAAATGAAATTATATCTCCAGATTGCGAAAAAAAAAAAAATTATGAAAGTGACGTCCCTAAAATTTACCCATAAAAGATACTTTTGAAGAACTCATGATTACACTTTTAAGAGAAATGAAAAAATGTTTCACGTCTTTAATGAAAATAAATTTTGAGTATGCTTTAAGCAATCTGTGCTATTACTGTTTCGGTTAAAAAGGTTCCAAGACAGGGAATTGCTGTTAATGTTCGAAATTTGATAAGTTAATTAAGAAGAAATAAAAAACAAATCTTGCACTGAAAATGAAAAATTGTAGGAACAGTCAAGTATTTTGAATGATCGATATGCTCGAGCAGTGATGAGAACACATATTTCAAATAACTGCAAGGTTAAACCTGAAAATTGTCACTCCTAAATGAATGGAATACTTTGCGGCGACTTATAGTAAGAATATTAACGAGAAAACAGGTCAAATAATCCTCCAAACTGGAGGAATTCGGGGCAGAGTTCATCAAGAAAACCATTCGTATCCAGAAAAACAAAATCAAAGAAAAAGTTATCTAATAGAATCTAAAATATTCCTCCATAAGTACAAATATAATTAAAAATAGCAATAACGCATAAGAACCCCCATAACATTGCTATAAGGAATCTTCTACATTGTGAGTCGCAATAACCTTACTAAAAAACTAACTCAAACAGCATATTTTTATCAGTGCAGGTTCGAAAACGCTGCAGAACTCATACCAGGGGAGAAAAACACATATGCATGAAATAACTATGAAAACCAAATATTATAATGAAATGGAGTTTTATTTACATTTTAAGGCAATTGTGTGTTTTCAAGGCCCCATTATCAAATTACAGATTATCGTTAAACTGTGATAAAAGTTGTCAACATATATTCACTCATGCAGATGTCATACTTGCTAGCAACATACAATAAAATCATCATGCTACTTCAAGATTATTCATAATAGCATATGATATACAAATAAAAAAGAATAGATTAACTATCAAGCTATCAATAATAATTTTATAGCAAAACATTGTCCATATGTATACAATAGATTAATCATAAGAAATAGTTGGATATACACAAAACATTAAGCTCTAAACTGCCCTCTAAGGTGAATGTCTTTGAAAGAAGCTATAAAGGACTTATTTTCTTTTGAACTACGCGGAAAAGCACTGAGGGTCCATCAAATAAAATAACTGAAATTATGACTCACATATTAAGCAACTTATCGATCTCCGTGGGTTAGGATAGTTTGGGAAACAACAGCAGTGCAGAAGCCATATCAGTTATATCAATCACACTGTGTCTTGTTCTTGAAAAATTAGACAACAATGCGTTAAAGCGTCTTGATTTCTCCCTATTTTTATTCTTTCTTTTCTTTCTAATCTCGGTTCTTAGTTTGGCTTGAATTCTCGGGCATTTGGTTTTAATCCAGGAAGCTTCTCGATTTTTTTGTCAACAAACCAACTTCAAGCATGACATCACATTTTTTTTTTTTTTTTCACCCTTTTTTTTTCTTTTTTTTTTTTTAATTTCTTATGGACTTTTAACCAGGGAGAAAACATTCCACAAGAAACACGTGTGTTAATCTTGACTCCACTCAGTTTATCAGTCTTTTGCCGGCTCCTTTCTCATAGGACAAGGTCTACATGTGAAGGTTGCTTTCTCAAGCATAGGGTTCTATCAGGACCAGGATGGTTCCTCCATGCCACATGAATATTTCTTACATAAACTCCACTGTCCACTTATAATTGATTAGCACAATAAAGTATAGTGCCCCCTTTTTACAAACATGCATTAATTCTTTGAAAGGCTGCATACCACCGTTAAATAAATCTTGTCTATCAACAACAAAATTCAGAAAAAAAAAAATGTCTCCAATCAGGACGAAGTAATTTAAATATCTCTTTGCAAGAAAGTTCCTTCCAACATTCTTTGCGGCAAAATACAAACTCTGACCAGATGTCCGGCACCGGATACTATTATCTCTGAATTTATAGATTCTGTCAAGTCCTCCTGGCAGAAAAAGTTTAAGAAAACTTAACTAAAAAGTAAATTTTTGAATGCTTATAGTATATATCAAAAAGTTTTATTTACATAAAATCATCAATATGAAAGATTACTTATATATTAAACAAAAGCATTTATATCTTACAACAAGTCGTTACAACTTTGCTAATGATCAATAAGGTTTTTAATTTTCAGAAAACAGTCCTTTTTATCAATGTGGGATAATATAATGTTTTTGGAAGACATGGATATGACAAAAATATGGCGGGCACAAAAGGAAGAATTGAAACTCATGAAAGTCGTTCCCACAGTGAAGTCTAGCGGTTGAGGCATGGTTTTGGGTAGGCCAATGTCGGTTGGCGGTGGAGGTGGGAAAATAAACTTCAACCGAAGGCCCGATGGGTTTCTTCAAATATTTGAATATATTGTAAAATTATGTACACGCATTTGCTAACAGTTCACAGCATGGAAGCCAGTGGATCTTTCAGCCTCACAATGATCCGAAACATTGGTTAAGATTGCAGAACGATAGCCTCTTTACATAATACCTGTATAGCTCCATATCCCTTTTAAGTCGTCAGATTTAAATATTATCAACTATGCATAGGATAAACTTGATAGAAGAGTTAGAAAATACAGAATCCGAAATAAAGATTCCTTAAAAATACATTGTTGCAAGCATGATATGAAATTATGTCATATTAAACTTAAACAAAAACCTTTAATAAATAATTTAAACTTTATATATAAACTTTAATTACAAAACCTTACTGCTTCTATGTCTAGAAGACTATAAGCCGTCAATGGAATTATTTTTAATTAAATTATTTTTCGTCTGGCAGTTTGAAGTGTCTCTTTTTGCATAAATTTAAGTGAGCGCAATTATTTCAATATATAAAAATATTGCAGCATTTCAGTCATTGTAATTACATAAAAGAATCTATTTATGAACGTGCATGCTGACTTTTGTGACTGACTGTATATTTCAATGACAAAAAATTATTAAAAGCCTATAGTTTTGATCTGCTATTTCTGAGTTGTTAAAAGTAAAAAAAATTAAAAAAATTATGAAGACTGTGAAATATCTATTCATTGGAATTTGGCAAAAAAACATTAAACAAGCAGTGTTTCATAAATAAGACACAATGAAAACAATACACTTATTTTCTTTCTTGAGAAAGACAAAAAGTGTATTGTTTGAATAGAATATTATGAAATTTTTTAAGAATTCTTTTTATTTGTTGGAAAGAATTTTATCATGCTATAGAAAAAAAAATCATAGCATTTGAGTTCAATATAGATTAGCTTCAATATGGAGGTTGATTACCTTTTGAAGCCTTACATGCATGACAGAAATGTTTCATGCTCAAAAGGTAACTCATGAAAAGGCCAATTATAGTGTCAGAGCAGTTCGAAATGTATCAGAATGTGAGTTAATTATTAAATAATGCGATTAAATTGGGGTGGATTTGAAAATTAACAAGTTATATATAAGTCTTTCATGTAAAATCCTGGGAAAGCTTGGGAAACATCTAAGCTGCTATGCTGAAGTTTTTGTATTATGGAAACTTTGATTAATAAATTTTGTACTTCTGACAAGTTGTTTTTCAGCAGAAAGCTTTGTTCAAATGGGATTTTGTTTAGAAATAGTCTATAAAGAACAATTTCTTCGTAAATACTACTAATATGTGTTAGATGATCTACAGATTTTTAGGCATTAATATAGGGAATAAGATGATGAGGATTATTCAAGGATAAGAATAAGAGGATAAAGGATTATTCAATGATAAGAATAAGATGATGAAGGAATATTCAAGTATAAGAATAAGATGATGAAGGCTGTCTTTCATTCCTCGGGAAGAAATTAAGATTTATAGATACTTTAAAATATGTACTAGTTTTGAGAAGAATGTATAATGTTTTGAGATGATTGTTCTTAACATAAATTTTATCTTCTACGAGTGCTTTGTTCCTTTTCTTATTTTAATAATATCGTTTACTTTCTGGATGTTTGTGAGAATTATAGTTTGATCATATTTATTTTTGCAACTAGAATTTGCTGTCTGTTGCTGTTTGTTTTTGTTCTTTTATTCACCGCCATCATCAGGGGATTCTTTGTTCAATTTAGTTTGGTTTCCATGAAATTAACAAAATATTTAACTTTCCCAGTTGTAGAAACATAATATAACCCAATTATGGAAACACAATATAACCCAGTTATAGAAACATAATAAAACCCAGTTATAGAAACATAATATAACCCAGTTATAGAAACATAATATAACCCAGTTATAGAAACATAATATAACCCAGTTATAGAAACATAATATAACCCAGTTATAGAAGCATAATATAACCCAGTTATAGAAACATAATATAACCCAGTTATAGAAACGTTTCCCAGTTCCAGAAACATAATTTAGACATTTAACAGTACATTAGACAGTACATTTAGACATTTTAACAGTTGTTTCCAATTTGAAATCATAAAAACTTGTGAAACATTGATAAAAACAGATTTTTAGAAGTTGTCACTTAAAATTTCAGAAAAAATATTTACAATAGTAAGTTTCTTTTTCTTTATATTTAAATTCAAATTTATTATAAATTGGTTTGCCGTATAAAAAGCTTTTGTTTAAATTTTAAGTTAACATTCTAATTAACTTTTATATGTAGTAGGAATGCACGATTTGCGAAGAATCAGTGATGCATAGATTCAGAAGGGACTTTGTGGAAGTCCTCGAAGTTATTCATGCAGAATATTAATTTTATTTTCGTTTATCATATATAATTAAAAAAAGATTCTATCGTGTAAATAAAAATTTATTTGATATTTGAGACTGCACTGATTAAACAATTATTTAATTGTTCGATTTTTGAAGTATCCAAGCTCAAAGTTGATTTTAAATTTTTGTTAGTTAGTAGATTTTTTATATTTCTATTTGCTAATATTCAAATCTTAAAATAATATTTATTCATAGATGTTTGTTGGTGCCAAAGGTCTTTACCATTGTAGCACGTCTAGAAACTATTTATAACTATTTTTATCGACACAACCATTGAAGTTGGCTTTATTAAGTTTATTTTGAGGGTCCTCACCATTTATTTATTAATAAGATAAGGCTGTTTTAATTCAGATGCATTTTCAATGAAATCGACTAAAGTTTTAATGAATAAAAACGCCAGTAATTTCTCCTTTTGCTAATCAGAAAAATATTCCTTAACATGTAGTTAAAATTAAATAGTTTTAAAGTAATTCGTTAAAGGGTAATTAAATCCATTAACTTAAAATCCATTATTGTAAATCATTAAGTTTGAGTTAAAAAAAACACAGTGAAAAGGACCATTAGCAAATTAACTGAAAATTGTATGTGGTTCGATTGTTCTTGTACATCAAAATATAAAGAGTTTATATTTTGATAGTTATTGATATATTATCAATAACAATATTTGGATATTTTGATAGTTGTTTACATTGAAGACGGTATGCAGGGACAAGTATATAACCTAAATTCCCGCATATTTTTTGTAAATAAGTGTAATTTGTAATAATTTTTGAAATATTTTTTTAAGTGGTTAATACATTCCGTAATGGTTGGCATCTCTGGAAATGATGTGAATTTCCATCATCAGTCGCCAACAGTTGAAAAATAAAAGATCGAATTCTCGTTTTCCATCTGCAAAGTGTTAACTTGTTTTTTAACTAAGGTTTGCTTTACTCATTGCTATAATTATATAATTATATATAGCCAACGGCCATACCATGCTGAATATACCGGTTCTGGTTAGATCACCGAAGTCAAGCATCATTGGGCGCGGTCAGTACTTGGGTGGGTGACCACCTGGGAACACCGCGGGCCGTTGGCATTTACAAATTTGGGACCTGAATGGCCGAGTGTCTGGCGCTCTGGTGCTCGGTGCCACAGGTTTCGGGTTCAAATCCCGGCAGTGCCATGGATGTTTGTAGTGGTTCGAATCCACTTTAAGCCGTAGGTCCCGGTCTCCTGTGACTGTAAGAGCGTCACGGAGCCAAAGTCAGACTTCTACCTACGGGTGCTCCATCACAACAGAAGCTGCTTCCCTCCCCTTCAATCATGAGTACGTATGGGCTCGTGGACTTGGCCAGCCAAGTGGGATAAGAAACAACAAACAACAACATATATATACTTTACATACTTTAAAGAGGTAAAATAACTATACGAAAAAAATATTGTAATTAAGATGCATTTTTTATTATTTAGTGTATTTATTCCGAGGGTTGAAATGCTATTGTTAAGTATCTGAAACTTCTGAATCTCTAAAAAAATTCTGGAAAATTCATACACTTGCATAAATGTAAAAGCATTGAATATGAAAAGCAAAAAGTAAATTTCTCCATAAGATAAAAAAAAAAAAAAAAGAACTGGGAGGATTTTCTGGATTTGCTAGAATTTTTATCGTCTGTACACTAAAGAGAATAATGTAAAATTTTTAATATAATGAATATTTTATTTTACATCACTAAAAATTTTACTTTAGGGTATATATTACTTTTTAAAAACAAATAATACAAAAACTTTTTGTGCACTATTTAGATATTTGGGAGAAGCAACTAGAAAATATAATTTTTTAAAAAATAATAGCTCATGTTGTTTTCAACTTTTTATAATATTAATCTTAATATTTACATTTTTAGCCGCATTTCTTGCGTGTTAAAAGTATAAAACAATTTTGTATCTTTTATTATAGAAACATTTATATTTTTCTATTCTGTGGAGTAAAGGAAATGATTTACATTATTTTAAAAACGACAGGGAAATATGCCCATTTGAAAAGGTAAATTTATTCAAATTATTGAATCGTGACCAGAATAACAAAAATTTCCTATATAATAAAATAGCACTGAATGAATAGAAAGATGCAGTTCATCACTTTCACAACTGACAAAAGTTACATAATATTTTTGCAGAATGAAACTCTTAGTAAGTATGAATTTTATAATTTGTTATAAAAAAAATGAAGAACAATTATAAATAATTATTTTAGATTAAGAGTTTCCTTGTTTTAATGTTTAGTAATTGCTTTATAAAAATCGAGAGAAATAAAATTAGTCTGCAAATGCTGTTTAATATAAGCAAGACTTAACGAAAAACTTTTGATTAGTAGATAAAATTGCCATTAATAACTATTTAGTAGACAAAATTCCTTGATATTTATAGTTTTCTTCATTTAAATGCGCCTTTTTCGTTTGAATTAAAAATTGTTGTTATGTTGGTTGTTAAATTTTATCAAGCAAATTTAATATTTTAAATATTGCATTTGTATTATGTGGATCGTGAATCTATCTTTCTATATAAATCTATGGATTCAATCATTTTAGTTTTACCATATAAAAATTTTTAACATAGATAATAATTATTAGTATTTTACTTTTTGTTATTATTTATTTTGCCTGAATTTTAAAATTAGCTCAGTATTAGTAGCTCTTTATAACATTTTATATATTTATTGAAACTGCTTTACATATATACATATAATTATTTAAAGCTAACAACCTCCACATAACGAATCGGTGATGCATATAGCTCCTTTGAAAATCACTGTTATTCCCAATGTTAAAAGATAATTTGGGATGAACAATTCCAGAAATAAACTGTAACTGTCCTGTGTTTGCATGTCGTATAAGAGAAAACATGGAAAACTTCCATTAGGTATTCTGGGTGTAGATGTAAAATGCTTATTCACGCTGCCTAAATCACCAGCAAGTCACTTAGCTTCTGAAAACAATGACTGCAACGAACGCCTCCAGTTGCTAGAAACCCAAGCCCTCCTACACGCTAGCTGCATTGGCTCTCGAGTAGGGCAAATTAAGTTGATTAATGTTAAAATTTTGTTAGAATTATGTGATATTTTTGTTTTTATATTTATATTTTATTTATTATTTCTATTATCATGTGTGAACATGGTATTGTCCTGGTTAGGGGTCCGTGACGTTATCCGAAAATGAGGGTCAAGCAAATAAAACTCCATTGCAAATTTTGGAGGAAAATGGTACTTTGGGCCCCTTAACTTTGCTTCATGAATAACATTAGTCTTAAGGAATTTTCTGGAGAATTTGGGTTTTTGTTTGAAGTGTTTTTGTAGTATAGTTTTGAAGCACTTTCACGTCTTGGCTTGGGATTTTAAACATTTGTATATCCAATAGCTATAAGTACTCGCAGTGCGTTGATCAATTCCTTCTTCTTGAAGTTTCACATTTATCACTTTTGGCATATTCCCGTGCATGGAGCTGTATAGCGCTTCTTATTGTATTTGGGATACTTCATTCTTCATTTATGCCTAGAATTTTCAAATTTTGATACATTCTTTTGGCTACTAAATGTGATAACGTTTCTTGTAAATTTTGGAATATTTCATTCTTCATTTACGACTACATTTATCTTACTTTTGTTTATTCTTTTAGAGATTCTTGAACAATTCATTCTTCATGAATTTCTTGATTTATTCAACATTGCTATATTCATATGGCTATTTGAATTTGTCCATTCTTGTAGTATTAGAAATCATTTGCTTCATATATCTTTTTGCATTATTAAACATTGGCATATTCATGAGTTTATTATTGTGTCCAAAAGTAAGACCAGTTTTTCAATTTAAATTTCCCGGGAATATGGAATTTCAATTTTTTCTTTTGGTCTGTTGGCACTGTCCTTGACTTGGCACTGTTGCTGGCACTGTCAAAATATTCATTAGTGCTTGATACCATATGCCCGGGAAATTTAAATTGAAAACTGGTCTTACTTTTAAACACAGTAGTATTTATCCGTTCTCAATCTTCACACATGATAAATTAAAATTTGCAGAGCAAATTTCAGCTTTTATATTTTATTGATATTATATTATTTCAATTCCTTCTATTAGCTCACACTCTCCCTATATATATCTTGTTCAAATTTTCAATCGTTCATAAAATACTTTTTATTCATCCACTCAAGTTCAAACACATTATTTTTGAGCTTGTAGTGGATGACACTGAATGCTAATACAATTTTTCAAATATCAATTCATTCATTAAATTTAATTAATTAATTATAGTTTTTTTAGATTTAAAGTTGCATAAATCTACCAATAGATGGCACCAGAAAAACTTAAAAAAATGAATGAAAATTATTTATAAAGGACTTTCTGCAATATAGTGAAAAAAAAAAAATGGGAATTGACTTTAAAATTTTTTATATATTACTTGTTTAGGTTGTTGGCACTGTCTTTGACATCTATGGGAAATTTTACGTCAAAATTAACATTTTGCTTGATACCATATGCCCTGGAAATTGAAAGTGAAAACTGGTCTTACTGTTTGGACACAGCAGTATTTATCCGTTCTCCAATGTTCACACATGATTAGTTGAAATTTGATAGCAGATTTCAGTTTTTATATTATTTTTATTGTTATTATATTTCTTACTATTATTCTTACTGTTGGATAATAATAATTTTCTAGGTATTTCTCTTTGTATGTGCATCTGTTCTTTTGGTCAGCAGTTCCCCACAGGGTGGTGGAAGCGCCGGGGGTGGAGCTGGAGGCGGAGCATCTGTTGAGGGTGGAGTCGGTCTTCAGTTATCTCTAGGTGCCAGCGCAGGTGCAGGAGCTGGAGCAGGAGCCGATGGAGGGGGCAGGAGGAGGACTTTTAGGACAATTAGGAGTTAATCTTGGAGTCGGAATGTCTGCTGGTGCAAGAGCAGGAGCAGGAGCAGAAGCAGGAGCAGGAGCAGATGGTGGAGGACAGTGAAGATGTACTCGATATTTATTTTAACCTTTCTCATAATAATAACAATTCTTTTGCAATAAAGGAATTACTGTTTGAAATAATAAAAAATTAACAAAAACGGTACTTTGATTCTTTATTTAATTCCTTCTATTAGCTCACACTCTCGCTATATATATATATATCTTGTTAAAATTTTCAATCGTTAATTAAATACTTTTTATTCATCCACTCTAGTTATAATAAATTTTTTTTAACTTGTAGTGGATGACACTTAAATGCTAATACAGTTTTATCAAATATTAATTCAGTAATTAAATTTAATTAATTAATTTTAGTTTTTTTTTAGATTTAAGTTGCATATATCTACCAATAGATGGCGCCAGATAAACTTAAAAAATGAATGAAAATGATTTATAAAGGACTATCTGCAATATAATGAAAAAAAAAAAAAAAGTAGGAATTGACTTTAAATTTTTTTTTTATGTTACTTGTTTTAATAAAATAATAAATTTGCGTTTAATTGAATCAAGGACTTTAAATGAATAACTAAAAAATTAATTATGTATTCAAATTGTTATTTCCTGATTGTTAATTAGTTTGAATATGAAAAAAAAACTCAAAATAATAAATAATACAAATTACTTAAACTAATTGTTTAAAATATTCGTAACTCGAAAAATATTATGAAATTAAAATGTAAAGAAATAATTTAATTTTAATTTTAGCACAAAAATGTATATGTAAATGTATTTATGTATATCAAGATTTTAAGAACACATAGTTACTATTACATAACTTTTTCTGTACTTCAGGATATGAATTTAGTGCTGCATTATTTGTTAATATAATATAATATAATTTTAATTGATTTTTTGTTGAAAAAATCTTTGTGCTATATCACAAAAATTAAGTTTCACTCATTTTGAAATCCATTAGAAGATGAATAATTAAATATTACATTGGTTTAAATTTTAATATTTACCAAATATTGGTCAGCATTTTTAAGCCGAGATCTCAATAAAATATTTTCATTATCCTTAAATAGTAATAACACTTAAAATGGTTATAATGGAGAAATAAACCAATTTTTAAAAAAATTTCTTTATGTCGATAATATTTTACTGGAGAATATGAGCAAAATACTTGAAAGAAATAAAACAAAATTATTCAAATGATTTCATTTTTGAAAATATATCCATAAAAAGAATATTTAATTTTCTTAAAAGTTAAATTTAACAAAATTAATGACGTACGAAAGAAATCAATGTCTATATCTTATTCATCTATATTTATATCTTGAAATATGCATCTATATCTTGAAATTCTATCAATATTTAAGACCATTTATGTTGAAATTCCAGCAATATCTATTTGCAAATCCTATTAAAAAATAGAAACGCCACAGAAAAATATAAAAGGCTTATTAATAAAGCGTAGTGTCATTTTACCATAAAATATCCTGAATGCATTTAGGAATTAGATGGTACAAATAATATATGCCATTTAATGGAATGTTGTGTCGTTCCTAAAGATACCGTAGAGATCTGTGACAGAAATCATACTCTTCAATGAACACCTATGCAGGCATGGCTGTTTGGATTGGAGAGTTAACAATCTAGTAAATAGCATTGCATACAGAAAACTATATTTTCATCATTGGATTCAAATGTCTGGTTAAAACATCCGCATATTATGTTTAGTTACTCGCCCTACTATGGTGACGAACAGAATCTGCAGAAATCCGTGAAATCGCTTTTTCGGATCATTAGAAAGCCACTTCATGCTTCAAAGTTACATAAAGGCAACCTGGTTGATATGCTTGTCAAGACTTTTCTAGATGTACACAACGTAATGCTATAATGAGCAGTGTGAAAGATTTAATGGGCCCTATAATTATTTTCCCATTCTTAGTTCCACTATATTTTATGATCATAACACCTTATAAGAAGACATTTTTAATCAAATCAGTCAGAAATGGCTTTGGGATTATTATTAAGCATAAATGTTTTATTCCTGCACTTCTCTTATGACTTAAGTTATTGATAAGAGAGCCTGGTGATTGTGATTGAATTCTGCAGTCACTTTGGTTGAGGTAATCATTTTTATTTTGTCAAAAAATGGGAACACCTCTGTAGATGGATAATATTAGTGAAAGAGTCTCATATTAATGAAAAAAAGTGTAACTACCAGTACTTTTTTGTTAAAATCCTTTACATTTTAAAAGTTACCATTTCTTAATGTTTTTTTATGAAATGCCGCTTCATCCTCACAGTCTCAATCCCTGAATTTAGTCTTTTGCCCAATGTTGTGCTTTTCCAAAAGATTTTTACCTTACAAGCGGTATCCAAAAATTAGTTTTGGTACCGTAGCTGGAAAATTATTCGGTTAACAACTGAGATCTCTGACATTCTGTACACCCGTTTGATAACAGGTAGCTGAATGCAGAATAAAATATATACTTTTTCATGCAAAAACTACTGACAGTTGCACTTTTGCATAAATACGAGACCTCTTCACAATTACAATGCATCTACGGATATTATTAAATATTTTTAACAACCGGACGTATCTTGAACTTAAATCAATATCTAAATCTATATATTTTAAAATTCTATAATAGTTATAATGATTCACAACAGAAAAAAATACAATTTACATTTAAAAATCTATTTAAAAACAAGAATAATTGAAGTTAAAAATTGTTGTATTTGAAATTCTTTTAATAATATAAGGCATTGAATTATGATTAGCACTATCTGTGCCAGGTAATTCTTCATATATATATTTTTAATTATTTTTAATTAACATAAAATACTACTTTTTGATTCATATATTTCAAATCTGCATTATTAAAATTCCTCAAAGAATGTTCTGAAATTGAATTTAATAAAAATTTAGATTGTTAAAAATGTTTTTTAAGCAAACTCAATTTATTCTATGGATTAATTCCTAAAAATGCTTTTTAACAACTGCAAATTTACAACTGCATTATTCACTGCAATATTTTTGTTTTACTAAATCTAAATTCATTCACTGCAGAAACCTATTTCCCCTTAGATTTTGAAATTATCTTGATTTTAAGCAGCTATAATCTATATAATACAATACATTATCCTCAAAATAGTCCTTATTTTAATTTACTACTCTTTTCGAGAAGTAGCTGTTAGTTTTTATATAATTTATTATTTAATATTATAAATAATTTCTCATAAAAATTGTAATTATTCCTTTAAAAGTACCAAATTATTAAACAAAAAATGGCTTGTAGATTTCAATTTTGTGGAAAAGAGTAAATTTTATTCATTAAAAACCATATTGATTTCTTAATTTTAATATCCTCAAATAATGAATGAGACTGAATGAGTTTAAAAAATTAGAGTAAAATCATAAATATATTCCGAAATAATTATTTTTTCAAAAGCAAACTCATTTTACTTATCAAACGTTCATGAATTATGTTTATAAAAGCTACCATTGATCATTTAAGTAAATAAATGCACAACCAATTCATCTTATACCAGCATCATCTTTATATTTATTTAATGTTTTTTTTACTGCTGTATGAGTGCAAGTATCAGAAACAAAGTAATATAAAAAAGTTAATTCCTACTTTTTTTTTCACTATATTGCAGAAAGTCTTTTATAAATAATTTTCATTCATTTTTTTTAAAGTTTATCTGGCGCCATCTATTGGTAGATATATGCAACTTAAATTTAAAAAAACTAAAATTAATTAATTAAATTTAATTACTGAATTAATATTTGAAAAACTGTATCAACATCAAGTGTCATCCACTACAAATTCAAAAAATTTTATTTGAACTTGAGTGGATGAATAAAAGTATTTTATGAACGATTGAAAATTTGAACAAGATATATAGGGGGATAGTGTGAGCTAATAGAAGGAATTGAAAAATATCTTTCAAAACGGAAACTGGCTTACGTTTAAAACTAAACTACTAAAAGTGCACTCTAATCATATATCAAAGTGGTTGATATTAATCCTGGAGGTGGACACAACATTAACAGTAGATAACAATCGGCAAAGATCAACAGAAAAACCATTAATAACATGAGTAAATAGTACATTAATTGAATGTGCTGAACAGCATGTATATGGTCGAGCTGATCTTAAATATTTAAATACTAAGAAAAGATATTTCTTGAAATTATTTGGGAGATTCCATGGATTCTTTCGCTTTCTGAAATTCCAGGAAATCAGGCGTCATGGGGAATTCAGTGAAATGGATTGTCTAAATGGAATTAAAAAAAACCAGGTGCCTTTCAACATTCCATGCGATCTGTTGGACTCAATCACTACAAGTGAAACAAACCTGAAACCTCGAGAACTTCCGATAGCTGGTGAGGGAGAGATATAAAAGTGAAATACAAGTGAAGTGGAAGAATATAGTGGAAGTTGCCTTTGGAATCGAAGGTAGAAAATTTTTGAATTGTCGAAAACATTTGAAACTGATTTTGACTTCATAATTATAATCATGTACATTTTTCCGATAGCTATATGTTTGATTTGCCATCATAATCAATAAGTTTTTTTCTAATTCAAACAATTGGATCCATTTAAAACCAGGCAAGAATGACCCTTCGCCAGTCAGGATTTACATTGTTCTTAGCTGGCTTCAAATCTTCAATTTTTATTCTGATTTTCACCTATTCTTACTAATTAGCTTAATAAGAAACATAGTGATATTTTATTTTGAAAATACAGAATCAATCGTTAGCACCAACGAAAAGACATCGTCGTACAACAACATGCATAGCAGATTTTGAGGCTTCATGGCTTTTTATAGCAAAGTGTGTATAATGTTAATCAAAGAAGCAAATTTACACAGAATATTAATTCTCTTTTTTTTACATTTTAAAAATGTTTAAATTTTTTGTTTTAAATTCATAAATTATTTAATATAAGATAATAATAATTATAGATAGTTTAAAAATCTATTTATTTACTTGTTTTTTCCACATACACTGAAACAGGAAAAAATATGTTTTCAAAGTTGATCTAGAATGCATATTGGGTAAGGTATTATATTTATTCAGAATATAGTGTGTTTTTTACTCAGTTTTTCCTTGTTTATTATGCGATCATTCCTATTATTTTGTGCATAAAAGTACATTGTGTTTTCAAGGTAAAAATAAAGCGTGCCATTAAACCAGAAACGCAATAATTTAGTGCTCTACAGTGTGCGTGTCAATGAAGAATATTCATGAAAATTGCTTATTAGCAGCACGGAAACCTTTCTGGACATTATGTTTTCCTTTTAAAACTCAAAATATTGCCAATCATATTATTTGGCTACAACAATCATCTAAATCATCATGAATGCAACGGTAAGAAACTTTTTTATGATATACGAAAATGTTTTGTGAATTAATTTTAAATATATATAATTGATTTTCATCAAATTCCTTTATTTAAAATTTCACGGAAACTATGATGCCATAAATCTATAAAAACATTCAAAATTACATATTTAAATTAAGTATATTCTTTTTATATATCTTATAATATCTATGTAGTAGGGGCCTGCATGGCCGAGTGGCTAGCGCTCTGGCTCGATACCGCAGGTTTCGAGGATCCCGGCTGGATGTAAGGGTTCGGAATCCACTTTAAACCGTAGGTCTCGGTCTAATAGGATCGCGTTGTGGGGGTATTGTTACTCCGCGCCCGTAGCCTAAAGAAAAAAAAAATTGAAATACCATATGCCCGGAAATTTAAATTGAAAACTGCTCTTACTTTTGGACACAGTAGTATATAGTTGGAATTCTTCATATGCTTGATAAAATCACACATTATATGTTAATTAAAGATATGCATATTGTATTAATGTTCAGTTAAATTATTGCTTCAGTTACAATAATCCTATTCAGAAACATAATTTTTCTTTTTTGGGAGATTTAATTTTAAAAAATAAATTTTTCTGGATTTTTTATATATTGAAAATGAAGGGCCGAATGGCTAGCTCCACCTAGGCCATGGCTCGAATGGCGCACAGGTATCGGGTTCAAATCCCGGCTTTGCCCATGGGTGTTGTAGGGGTTCGTAATCCACTTTAAACCGTAGGTCCCGGTCTAATAGATCGTAGATCTTAGAGCGTTGTGGGGGTATTGTTACTCCGCGTCCGTAATTTATCTTCAAGCTACACGCCCCTGCTGGGTAGTGCTAAGTGAGTAACGTCGGTGCAGTGCTTGCCTTAAGGCATGCAAGACAACTGTCTAAGTATTTGCCAGCTGCATTAGGCAAAATAATAATAATAATAATAATAATATGTAAGTGCTATTTAATCCTTTGCACTCGAGGGCTCGGAAAGGAGCCATTTAAAATTTGTATTCAAGCTCGAGGGCTCCGTTACGGAGATAATATAAATAATGCGTTTCTTTTAATGCGTATATCAAACTTTATGTGAATATGATCTTAGGAAAATAATAAATAATTTAATAATGAAATAATTTAAATGGCTCCGTTCCGGAGCCCTCGACTGCAAAGGGGTTAATACTTAGGTATTGAAAAAAATTTAATACTTTTATAATAATAAAATACTTTTTTTTTATTGTGTGTAATATTAAATAGTTAAAATAATAATTCAAAAACTCCATAAAAAATCAGGAAAAAATCTAAAAATACGAACTTGTTTCCACTAATCACTACTGCATTTATTTAAATAGGATGTATTTGATAGCTATGTCATTGTTTGACTTTTTTAAATTTCTCTTCATATTGATATTCTGTAACATGCAGATTTTTGTGAGTTGAAAATATAGTTTAAATTTAAACAGTAAAAAAGAAATAAATATAGAATATATTAGTTTCTTCAAATTTATAAATACAAAAAAATAAAAATAAATAAATAATAAAAAAAAAATAAACATTAAAATGTACAAGAAAAAAAAATGTAAAAGATAAATATTCAAAAAGTTATTCATTATTTATTATTATCCAGTTTTTACTTTGATGTTTTCAATATTTTGTTAACAACCATGATGAAATTTAATGCTGTTTTGACTGTTTGCAAGGCTTTTATTACGTTGAGGAATATGCAAAGTGCTGTATAAAGAGGGGGTTTTATACAGGTTTTATGAAAGTATTTTTTCCCATTAAAAAAGGTGGGCATGAACCATTTGGAAAACACGACATAATGAAAATGTAACAAGTGAAATTGGGTTTTCAGAAAAGGACACAGTTGTGCTAAATCTTTTTTAATAATTTTTCTTATAATCTTTTTTAATTTTAATATTTTTATTAATTCTAAATCTTAATAATTTTAATAATTTATTTTTAAAAATATTCAAAATTTATGTGTTTTGGAATGGTATATAAGAATATATAAGAATATTATATTCTTAAGAGCATTATAAGAACATTATATTTTAAAATTTAACTTCCCATAAGTATATCTAATTTAAAAATTTGTAATTTATTTTTTATCTTTTAAATCTAAATAAATTTTTTGAAACATTTCAATTAGGTTATTTGAATTTTAATTTTTAAAAACCCCAAAACCCTGAAATTTGATACAAAAGTATCGAAATTTTGCATATTCCTTTATATGAAGATTGAAAACGATTCGATTTTTGTCGTTGGGTCATGGGTCATGGGTCATTGGTATAAAAATTAACAGTGATCATTTCTTCTGCTCAAATAGCATTGTTCAAAACAGATGAACTTTTCGAAAGGTTTAACTTTTCTCTTTGCCAGCCAGAAATATTTCACCAGTTATTGATTTGAATATTTTATGTGCATTTGGTAGCTCCTAATAGGTCCAACAATCTTGGATTATTTATTATTTCAATATCTCATGTGTTGGGTTTACATAAATTTAATATTATTAAAAAAAGTCTCATCCTATTGCATTGTCTTTTCTTATTGTAAATGAATGCATTTAAATATTTCACATAGTTTATCTGAATTTAAATATCCTTTTATAGAAAAATTCCAGCTTGTTGTATTTAAAAAAGGAATATATTGGATGTCTTCTCTTTCAATTTTTTTCATAATTTTTAGAGACAAGTTCAGTAATTTTCATACTTTTTAGAGACAAGTTCAGTAATTTTAATAATTTTTAGATAAAGTAAAAGCTGATGATTTCTAGGTCAGAGTCATTACTTCTTAGTCAAACAGAAATGAGACGGGCTTTTTGTGTTTTATGGCGCCGTATTTCAGTGTTGTATTTTATTTTTCCTGAGTCTTATATCTCCTCATTTTATTACATTATAATTTTGACAACCTTTTTTTTTTTTTTTATTCACGACTAGGCAGCTGTATGTACATGTCCGAAATGTTTCGTGAAGTGAGGTAACATTTTTGTAACTTCATTTGAAAAGAATTAAACGACTTCGATTTTTTTTGTTCATTTGTTAAAAAACAAATTTTTCAAATTCAAACGTTTCCACAAAAAGTTAAGGTAAAATGACCTCTGATTCCAGTTAAGATCATGAATTTGATATTATATTTACCAAATATATAAAAAAAAATTTATAGTCAATTCCTACTTTTTTTTTTTTTTTCACTCTATTGCAGAAAGTCCTTTCTAAATATTTCATTCATTTTTTTAAGTTTATCTGCGCCATCTATTGGTATTAGTATGCAACTTAAATCTAAAAAGAAACTAATAATTATTTAAATTTAATTACTGAACAATATTTGAAAACTGTATTAACACTCAGTGTCATACACTACAAGTTCAAAAATGTATTTGAACTTGAGTGGATGAATAAAAAAGTATTTTATGAACGACTGAAAATTTGAACAAGATATATAGAGAGAGTGTGAGCTAATAGAAGGAATTGCAAAAA
>BPLR01017827.1:0-71154 GCA_021605095.1 Caerostris extrusa | reverse complement strand
GTTACGTATTGTTATAAAGTGATGATCATGTCAAAGACTCATGATCTTCATCATCATCATCATTTACACAATAGTCTCTATGATGGGCCTACGGGTTTAAAGTGCGGATTCCGAATCACTACAAACATTTATTGCACCGCCGAGGCTCGAACCCGAAACTTGTGGCATCGAGCCAAAGCCTGCTCTAAGACTAGCTTGTTTAAATAATCATTGTACAGAATTAATTTTCTGTTTAAAAATTTACAACTTAAAACGAGAATTCAGCATTGTCAATTGAAAATTTCAGTCAACAAAGACACAAAAATTCCATCACGGTAATAGTTCACAGTATATTGCCTTGAGTATCATCATCATTGGCGCAACCAATACCAGTGGATTGGATTACTGGTAGTGGATTACATTACCATTACATTACTACTGTGATTACACTACATTACCAGGTGAACTTACTACTACTACTACTAGTGGATTACTACATTACCAGGTGGACTATCTACATTACTACTACTAGTGGATTACACTACACATTACCAGGTGGACTATCTACATTACTACTACTACTAGTGGATTACTACATTATCAGGGGGACTACCTATCTAATACTAGTGGATTACACTACATTACCAGGTGGACTACCTACCTACTACTACTACTACTAGTGGATTACGCACTACATTACCAGGTGGACTACCTACCTTACTACTACTACTGAGTGGTTACACTACATTACCAGGTGGATTCTACCTACTATTACTAGTGGATTACCTAACCAATGGAACCAGCTGTCCACGTTGCCACTGAGTCACGAATCAGGCAATTAATTTCTTCTAAACATTTAAAACAGATATAAAAATATGTTAAAGCTAAGGTTGTTGTCAGCAAATTTTTCATTGTTTTGTTTATAACTTTTTATTTAATAATATGTATACACTATTATGTCTACTTGAAAAAATGTTGTGAGTGACTGTATTGTTTTTTATTTTCACAGAAATGCATTCTTTTATTTAGACTTATTCCCTGCAGATGCATTGATTTTTATCATAAAATAAAAGGACTGTTTCCTCTTCTTTTAAAATCAGATAATTTGTTTTATTTACCTTTTTAAAAGAAAAGAAATTGCACAAAAAGTATTTTGTTTTTAATATTGTCATATTAGACAGAAATTTATGTTCAGTAGATAAAAAAAATAGTTCTTTATTAGTAAAAATTATATCTCAAAACCTTGCTTTCTGTGTTTTGAAAAATCATTTAAAATATTCCTTTTATTTTATTCCAGTGTTTTGAATATTTATGTCCATTTTAAATGATTTCTTGTTTCAGTACAAATTCAAACGTTACAACATAACTAACAATGAAAATAGGTTGTTCCACATTATTCCACTAATCATAATGATTATTCCACAAATGATTAACATAATAGTAAATCCAAATGAAAAAAAAAAATTTCCTTTTTTTTTTTTTTATTTAATTAAATGCCCTTTCCATTACAATCTGATAATGCTGAGTTTGTTAATTTATAAAAATTTAAATTTTTCTGTTGAAATTCAATTACTTATCCATAACAAAAAAAAAAAAGCGTAAATTTTTTACTGTTTGGAAATAAAGTCAAATTTAATTTAATTCAATTTCATACTTGCGAGAAATATTAGCAAGGATAATTTTTTTCGTTTAAATACTCTATAATAATATATAAATACATATTTTATACATACACATAACGAACATACACAAGAAAAAAAACCTAGAAAATTGTCTGTCATTAGTTACTTAATTAGAGAATTACAATAAAATGAAAAATACTATACTATAATAAAAAGCAAAATAAATAATTTAATTCTTGACATTCTATTTTTTTTTTTTTTTTTTTTAATTTTTTTTTTTTTTTTGCTAGATTTTTCTAGTAACGAAACTTAAAATTGCTTAAAAAGTAAAAAATGATTTCAGTTTGAACATTTTTAATATACATGACTGAAAATGTTTTTCACGAATATATGTTGATGACCGACCCATTTGTTTGTTTGTGACTAATCCTCAATGTCCTGCAGTGCAGGACCGGACATCCCATGAGTGATCTACTCATGGATGGAGGGAAAGAGCGCAGCTTCTGTTGTGATGGAGCACCCGTAAGTAGAAGTCTGACTTTTTGCTCGTGACGCTCTTACAGTCATATGAGACCGGGAACTACGGCTTAAAAATGGATTCCAAGCCACTACAAATATCAATGGCACCGCCGGGACTCAAACCCGAAACCTGTGGTGCCGAGCGTCAGAGCGCTAGCCACTCGACCATTCAGGCCCGGCCGACCCGTGCCCGCATTAGCCTTCAAAGGGGTTCGGGTTTGTATATATTCTTATCAAAAAGAAATATTCTCTTATAAAAAAAACCGATATCACTAATAATCCCGGATTTGAACTTCTGTATAATTACGAGGATAATTAAATTGTGGAATAGTGAAAAGATACAATTGAAAGTCACAGTGATTAAAGGAAAGTTAATTAGAAAAACAAATTTATAGAAAATTCTACTTAGAATTTCATTTTTATATGAAATCAACACCAAAAAAATTCAAATAAATTTGTTCTTTTGAAAATTATAAGACAGCGGAAATTATTTATTTCTACTTGTCCATTGCTGTTATTTTCATTAATAAATGAAAACTACGAATATAAATTTGATTTTTTTAATTCACTTATTATTATCTAAATGTGCAAATGTCCTTCTTTCAAAAAAGAAAAGTAAAAAAAGATAACTTTATTTCAAAAACCACTGTTTAGCCACTTTCATCGCAGCTTATGCTGATTCACCCGAAAAGAATTCGCTGAAGAATCAGAAAGCGTACAAAATAAAACTGAAACTCTCTATATCCATGTTTATTCAATCATTTGTAAATCACGTCACGCAAGAAAACGATCATTACTATTTTCCACGAACTGTTTATGAGAAAGCTGTTTTGCAATTTGAAATCGAAAATAACTGACGCATCTGAGCCACTCCTTTTCAGATTCTTTTTCATTCTGGGTTCATTCAGCTGAGTCAAGGAGGGAACAAAAATGGAAAATGAACATGTGATAAATTAGTGAGAGAGAGAATTTTTTTCTAAAAAAAAAAATGAATGAAAATTATTTATATATAACTCTGCAATATAGTGAAAAAAAAAATTCGAGTAGGAATTGATTTAATTTTTTTTTTTTTATTATTACTTGTTTTTTTATCTAACTCATCTTAAAGGAGGGAACAAATTAGTAATTTCACTATATAAAAAAAAAAAAATATTTCCAGTATATATGTCTATATCTATTTCATGAGAAATTCTGAAATACAAAATGGGATCAAAATTCCTTCACTTGAAGAGATTTTTCTTAAACATAGCTAGGGAAAATTCTTTAATGATACACTAGAATTATACAAAAATAGTGCAGTCCAAGAAATTGAACTATATGAAACCCAATTACATATCAGGAGACCATTCAAGATCTTTTTTTTATTTCTAATTGGAATGATTATTCCAATTAATTATATTAATTTTCTTCTGACATTTACAAATCATTCTATTTTTAATTTTAACTCTCAATCTATTTCATACTTCATCACTATCATTGAATTTTCATTAATTTTTGAATTTTCATCACATTTATCTACTTTTATGGGTTTTTTTTTAATTTTACTTTTTCATCATACAAAAAAAACTCGTTGGTCATTAACTTGCACAAGCTGCATTTTAAGATGTAATTACCGGAAATGGGGTCCTACGGTGATGACAATTTGCCAGGTTGATGGAGAGCCTCGGTTGCACAGCAACCTCTATTTCCTGCTTTGCGAATAGAAGTTTCTATTATTAATTTATTAAAAAAAATTAACTTGTAAATTTTTTTTTTTTTTTTATTATTATTTTTTTTATATTATTATTATAATTTTTAATTAAGCAGTAAAAGGTAATAAAAAATAAACAATAGAAACAAAAACAATTGGCGGGAAAATTGTGACTCAGCGGAGAAACTGCATGGCAATGTGGAAAGAAGGATAATGTGATCCCACGAGGCTAGTAACTCATTATATCGGGTAAAAGGGCGGGACTTAGAAGGAAGAGTCGAGAAAAAAGAATGTAATTTTTAATCCTTTTAAATATCCTGAGAAAATTAGAAAAAGAATCAAGACGCGTAAAAATATTTTTAGAGAAAAGATGTGCAATTAAAAATTTAAAAAAAATTTACCTATTACTTTTTAATATGAAGATGCACAGGTTTCTCTTAGTAAAGTTTTAATTTGAATACAGGGTCCATTTTTTCTTAGTTGCTAAACTTTATACGCCAACTCTTAACTGGCCTTTTTACAAGAATGTAATATCTATTTTGTAGGATTGGATACATTTTAAAATAGCTGTCAATAAAGTGGATCCTGATGGCCTAATGACTATCTCTCCGTGTCACATGTTTCGGGTTCGAGTCCCGGTGGTGCCATGGATGTTTATAGTGGTTCAGAATCCACTTTAAACTGTAGGTCCCGGTTGAATATGACTGTATATCCGTAAAAATGAAACATCTCTTGCCTCGAAATCTGCCAATAGGCAGTCCGCCTTCGCCCACCATGTGGCTATTGCGCCAATGATGATGATGTCAATAAAATAACTCTGATCATTTACCAATGCGAAAATATTTTCTGAATTTTATAGCACTTTCGATCATCATCATCATTAATGGCGCAACAGACCTATAATGGGCCAAGGCCGTCTGCCTACTGGCAGATTTCGAGACAGGAGATGTTTTCTTTGGAAGGTAGGGTTGTCAGTCCTACACCCAACGCTCTACAGTCATATTTGACCAGGACCTACTGTTTAAAGGGGATTCCGAACCACTACAAATATCCATGACACCGCTGGGATTCGAACCCGAAACCTATGGCACCGAGCGCTAGTCACTCGGCCATCGAGGCCAAAAATAGAATATACAATTATAAATTTTATACATTAATTACTGTAATAAAATTTATGAAATTGCTAAACACCGCATTAAGTCACTATTTTTATCATTTCCTATTTTTATCTTCAACGATATTTATTTTGTTATCATGAACGCAAACAGAAGACGAACAAGACGTTCACTTTTAATATTTTGGAAATCCGAAAACTTGAACACACAGAACAGCGAGCGGACAAATCACAGGATTCAGGGCCGGATTTTCCTATAGGCTAACTAGGCTTCAGCCTAGGGACTCAAGATCAAGAGAGGCCTACATTTAAATTGTTAGCAAAATTAGAATTACACTACTCTAAAAACAATAAACACTGAATCAAAAATAAGGCGAAATTCTACACATATGACTCATAAACAAACAAAAAATGTATTGGTTAAGATCAACGCGTTCGGCTCATTGGGTCTGCTCGTTTGTATACACTAGATTGTACCAAACTGTAGTTCATAAGTTCACTGATTGCTATGGCAAATATTGACGTGCCTTATGCTACTAAGCTTTGATTTGTTCTTGCATAAATAAAGTGTAGATTGGAACAGACAAACGAACAGACCTATTGATATTATTATGAAATAAATTTATCTGAATTGAATCTGCTTTAATCTTCAATGTATTGAATATATTTAATTTAATTTGATAGAAAATATGACAATTTTTCTTGCATATTTTATTTTCGTAGTCAAAGATTTTTATTATCTGAATTTTGTTTCTTTGTAAATGTTGTGTGTTATGTTTGATTAGTTATTGTTACAAGTACTATATAGGGTGCTGAGAATAAATGTCCAAATAAGTGTTCTCAATTTTTTTTTTTATTATTTAATTTATTATCCGTGAGACATTTTTTATAAAGATTAGTGCCAATTACAATATGTTTCGTTTAACATATTAATATATATCACAGTAATGATGTATTTTATTATTTCTCATGTAATTTGCAAACTTAAAAATGGGAGGTGAAAGGGCCTCATAAGTGGAATAGCAATTGGGCCTCTTTTAATCTAAATCTGGCCCTGACAAGATTCCAGTCATATAAGCAGAATACAGATTTTTTTGCAGTTAAGACGATCAAAAAGACAGTCACTATGGAGAACAGCAATACAAAAACATATGACTAAATTTAAAAATACGAAACTTTAACACACAGCGAAGAAAAACCGAATTCTTCACCGAAACTGAACGTACCTCTAATCGAATTTTTTAACATTTATTAAATTATTTATTCCACACATTAACATTTCCGCCAAATTCTTGTAGCAGCACGGTGGCTGTTGCAAGTTGCTGTAATAAACCAAACTGCTTTTCAAAAAATGGAAAAGTCATGAGTTTTTTTTACTTATGTTGTTGTTACTTATCCCACTTGGTAGATATCTAATCTAGACCAAGCCCACGAACCCGTATGGACTCATGGTCGTAGGGGAAGGAAGCATCTTCTGTTGTGAAGGAGCACCCGTGGGTAGAAGCTAAGGCTTTTGCTCCATGATGCTCTACAGTCATATGAGACAGGAACCTACGGCTTAAAGTGAATTTCGAACCACTACAAACGTCCATGACACCGCCGGTACTTGAACCCGAAACCTACAGTACCGAGCGCCAGCCACTCAACCATTCAGGCCCACGTATTAATTATAAGAAATACGATATTTAAAGAGTCGATAACCAGCTTGGGAAAAGTCATGTGCACTAACTACAAAAGTTTCTAAGCATCTGCACTCAGAGCGAACAGAATTATGTACACATCACTAAAAGTGGTCTGGTTAGTATCATGCTGGGAAGAGAGCTGAGAACCAGAAGGCAAAATTATATACCAGAAATTATAGAAGTACAGCAGTTATAAGTGGCTATTACGAAAAAATGTGTAAAGCTGAACGCACCTCCAAATCAATTGAATTACTTTCTTATTAAAGTTAATACACTAATTTAATAGGGACTAGTGTATTAACCGAATTTGTTAGTTATAAGTCGAGAATTCAGAAAGAGCATTTTTTTGCATTCATATTTGAATAGAAGAGTTCAATTACTGAGAAGTTAAAATAAATAAAAATTGATATATAGTCTAATTTTAAACATATAGGTAAATTAATAATGTTTAATTAGAATTTTCTACCTCCAGAATAGTTGTTCTAATGCATCTGGCAACACTTAGACAATTGTCTTCGATGCCTGAAACGCTGCACTGATGTTACTCCCTTAGCACTACCCAGGAGGTGCGTGTAGCTTGAAGATAAGCTGCGAACGCAGAGTAACAATACCTCCGCAACGCTCTACGATCATGATAGACCGGACGTACGGTTTAAAGTGGATTCCGAATCACTACAAACATCCATTGCACCGCCGGGACTCGAACCCGAAATCTGTGGTACCGAGCACCTGAGCGCTAGACACGGCCATTCAGGTCCCATCTCCAGACTAGTAATTTTAATGTTATCTAATACGATGGCAATCAGTATAAGAATATAGAGATTTTGAGAGAAGTCATCAAAATAAAATATATTCTAAATTTTAATTCATTTTATTTTCATGTTTCATTAACATGACAAACCAAACATATATATCCCTAAGTACTGTCTTATAAAAAGAATATTAACATATTTTATAATTTTTTTGAATAAGAGATTGATGCATTGAATCGAAGGGGCATATGGGGATGCGAAAGCAACAAGGACTATAATCCCCAATCACTACATAGGAACAGTTCGGGTTTTTTCCCTATTTAAAATGTCATTCTCCATAACGCTCTACGATCATGTTTGACCGGGACCTACGGTTTAAAATGGATTGCGAACCACTACAAACATCCATGGCACCGCCGGGACTCGAACCTGAAAGATTGAAGCATTATTTTTAGAATAAAAAAAATATTGTCAACAGCTTGTTGTTTGATAAAAGAAATATCTGTTATATAATTTATTATTTTTTTTTTTTTCAAAATGACACAAAACACAATTATTATTAAATGGATAAAAAGATAAAAATAAGGATCATTGCAAAACTCATTCACAAAACGAACTGATCATTAAATCTCTATTTTAAAATAACTTTCTCGTACAGTCACAATTTGTCACAACATAGCAAAAGACCTCGCACTGTTCTAAATATTTTAAATTCATCATTGTTGAATAAACATGTCGAGTGCCTGAACGCGAAGCGTTCATCTACTCAATGGTATGTGAAGGCAGTAGGAAAGAAAAGTCATGATAAATAGATAATAGTAATCGTATGATGAGAGAAAAAAAGAAGAAAGTAAGAAAAATGTAAATCATCGGTATGGAAACATAACAAGAAATTTATGATCAGTAAATATGCGTTGAAGTAAAATATCTAAAAAGCGATAAGTGAGCAGGAAATTATGGTGGTTTGAGGCTTCGATTCCATTTAGAAGTAGAGAAAGGATACTTGTATTTTCCATTCAATTGCGTAAATATAGTTTGTGCCTTGATGAGAGAATTTTCGTGAGTAGCAATGGTATTGAAGAAATTTCTAGAAAGTTTAGTAATATAGTTGTCAATAGAGTCAATTTTTAAATCTTGATTAATTGTAGAGTTGCGGACAAACCAGGGTGCTCCCGTGATAATACGAAGAAGTTTGTTTTGAATAATTTGTACAGATTTCTTGTTAGATTGTGCAGCTAGACCCCAGATTGGGGCAGCATAGGTAAGGATAGGCCTGAGAACTTGTTTGTAGAGAAGAAGTTTGTTTGACAAAGTTAATTTAGAAAATTTATTAATGAGTGGTAGAGTGAGATAAAATTTTTTCCAACATTTTCTTTGATTTTTGAATATGAGCTCGAAACGTAAGTTTATTGTCTATAATTAAACCGAGATATTTAATATTAGTCGCCCATTCAATTTGTTGATCAAAAAGGGAGAGATTAATATATGGTTGTCTGGCGTGTCCTTTTCGGAAAATGATAGCTTGAGATTTAGAGACATTAATTACGATGCGCCATTTAGTTAGCCAATCCTCTAGGATATTCAGAAAATTTTGAAGAGTATTGATGACATAAAGAATAGAAGCACCTTGGGCAAGAGCAGCAGAATCGTCAGCAAATAGGCAAGTGGAAATGTTAGTGCACTGAGGAAAATCATAGGTAAAGATATTGTAGAGAATAGACTTAGCACGCTTCCTTGAGGTGTACCAGCACAAATACGACCAATTTTGGAGAATTCATTATGAAGTCGAACTTGAAAGGTTCTATTTTTAAGATAATTTGTAATGATAAGTGTGATCCAAGTTGGAAATTGAAGTTTGATCATTTTGTAGATCAGTCCATTGTGCCACAGTCGATCGAAAGCTTTTTTGACATCTAGAAAGACACCTCCTGTAAAAATTTATAGTTATATCCTTCAGTGATGATATTGGTGACACGTAGAAGTTGATGACAAGTTGAGTGATGTTGACGGAATCCAAATTGTTCTGCTGGAATTATATTTTAAATTAATTCCTTACAACTGCCTAGACGAAAAAAAAGTTCGCTTTTCTCCTAATTTGTCATTCGGGGTTATTACATGAAACTGATTCCATCAACATCTACATTTTTGATATTTTTCATTTTATAATTTTATTAAATAAATAATTTCTCTTTTAAAAAAGGGCATTTAATTATCTATTTTGCTTATTAACTCAAAGGGCATGAGACCACCGCTATATTTCAACATTTTACAAAGAAGGAGCTAGTGGCCGCTACGCGGCCAAGGGTCTCCGTAATAATCTACAATAACAGAATTTGTCACCATATTGTAAACTTTTTTTGCTATTATTTATTTACATAACTTTAAAAAAATACGTTGTTTTTTATAATGATGTAATTAATTTTTTTGGTTGTTATAATTCAAAAATATAAGGCTTATAATGAAATAATGTGATCCTTAGCAAATTTTAAATTTCTAAGTAAATATCAAATATACTATATTTGGCAAAATGGCTTATTCTAGCTAAGTTGGAATGGCATCACTGTTTTGACATTGTTTACTGAAGGATCTGAAATGAAATGAATTATATGAAATGAATCAGAGTGAAGTAACTAACCTGTGGGTGAAAGTATTTCGATACGTACCTCAATAAATTGTTACAAGAATAACATACTTATATTTCCCTGTAATATAAGAAATCGAATTATATGCGTGAACTTATTTGATTGGTGAGGGAAATATGTGTTTTAGTTGTTCTTATGAATTTGATTTAAAAATGCCAAAACAATCCATGTAATCATAATTTTGTTTATATTTTTGCTTCGCCATTACTAAAATAACGAGATAGGTTTTTATTCTTAGTTTTCAAAATGTTTGCTGAAGATGATGGTGCTTATCGTATTCTCAGAGTCATGTGTAATGATCGACGATGTCAAAACTTTATGTTCATATCTTCTTTAGAAATAGAAATAGAATGTTTTCAATGTGGACAAAAATTCGAGCGAAATTCCTTGAAAGATGTGCAAGAAGTTAGAAATGTCGATGTGACCAATGGATTGGATCTGTACATCCGTCGTTTACTGATTAATAATTCTTTACCTAAAAGAGGAACTGAAATGGTTAAAGTACTTGGATTGTCTAATTACTATTGTAAACTGCTTTCACCTTTTCTGACAAGATATGGAATGGATAAAGACACTGGTCAAGCAAGACTTTTAAAAGATATGAATAGAGGAGACATTTTTGATTGCAGTTCATTTGGTGACAGAGCTTTCCTTATTGAGCCAGAACACATAGATATACCTGGATTTGGCAGAGACATTACTGGAAGTATGGACTATTTATCCGAAACATTGAAACTAATCATATCTTCCAATGAAGGAGAAGAACGTTTATTGCCAATTCATGCTGATGGTGATGGGCATTGCCTTGTTCATGCCATATCCCGAGCACTTGTTGGTAGAGAATTATTTTGGCACCCTTTAAGATGTTGTTTAAAGAGGCACTTTGAATCTAATCTTGACAAGTTTAAGGTTTGAATGTTTTTATTTTTACTAAAGACTTATCTTTTTTTGTATATAATTTTTATGTTAATTATAAGTTTTTCTTGTAAAAAAAAAAAAATCAGACCTTTTTTAAAAAATAAAATTTTCTATTGTTGGAAAAGAAAATACTGAAATAACTAAGAGTTTAAAATATAGAAATATAAGCAATGAAGTTTTACTAATGCCAATTTGCTCTGTGATACATTGTAATCTAAGAATTTCTGGTATATATGTTTAGGTGTGTATATATATATATGCCTACTATCGATGGAAATGCAGACTTTTTGTTCAGAAGTGCAAACAGTTACTTGTATTCATAGTCTACATGAACTATACAGTTAATTCACCTATTTTAGTATATAGTTCTGTGCGTGTGTCATATTTCAAATTTTAACTTATCTTGTCTTTCACCATGAACATGTAAAATGCAGTTAACCTTTTTCCGCTGTTATTATTGCAAATTGAGTGGCCGGCAGTACAGTTATTTAGTTTGCAGCTGTTTTTAAATATGTTGAATTATGATGTGTCAATTTATTTTGTAATATATATTGTCTTATTATTTATTTATACTTTCAAAGGTGCAAAATCTTTTCTGTCGGTCACTTATGTAGCTTAATTAGCTATGTTCATTAACATGTTAAAATTCACTTAATCTGAGTTGGAAGTTTTCTGAAAAGAAATTTGTATTTCGGTTTGAGTTATTCTTCTTGAATATTTTGATAACATGAATTCTTGTTTATCTCTTAATTATTATTATAGGAACTTTTCAAAGATTTCATTGATACAGATGAATGGCAATCAATTATTGATGAATGTGATCCAGAGTTTAAACCACCTGAAGGTGAACTTCATGGATTACGAAATATTCACATATTTGGATTGGCTAATGTGTTGAGGCGTCCTATCATATTATTGGATTCCTTAGAATGCATGAAGAAATGTGGAGACTATTCAGGTATTTCTATATAGTAATTGATAAAAAAATATTTAAAAATGAGTAGTGAATTTATTATATCTCTTAGCTTAGTATTAAATTGATTTTCCTAAAGCTTTCATTCTAGTAGTTAACGTATAAATAATAATAAAGTACACATGAATTAAGAATATACAATATGTTACATTAATCTTTTGAATAAATGAAATTATAAGTGTTTGTAAAAAAAAAAATTTTTTTAGCTCTTTTTCTTCCTGGTTTTGTTGATACTGATGGTTGCAAAGGAAAGGATAACACTTTAAACAAACCAATATGCATTGCTTGGAGTAGTTATAGTCATAACCATTATATTCCATTAGTTGGCATTCAAAATGGTGAGTGATAGAAATAATTTTTTTGTTCTTTTATCATTTTTTTAAAAATTAATTTTATAAATTTAAGTGGTTAATTCAGGAAAGTGGGCAAATTTGCTTTAATATTATTTATAGTTTTTTTTAAATGTTTTAATGCTAAATATGATATATGTAATGTAAAATCATCATTTTAAACAAAACCGCTTTCTTGGAATTTATATTTCTACTTTTTTTATTAATTTTATTTATTGCTCCTTAAAAATGTGTATGAATTATATTTTAAATATATTATTATTTATTCTCAAAACAATGTATAGATATTTTTATCACATTTACCTATATGATTTAATACCTATTTTGTTACATAGACATAACCTTATCAATTTTATTATTTAAGTCATTGACTCTCTTATTTAAACCTTTCTTTTGGATTAAAACAATCTGTTGCTAGTGATTATTATATTTAGATCTATATGATTATTTATATCCATATTTTACAAATCTTATTTTAGTGCCCCTGCCTGTATTGCCTCTTTCTTTACTGCCTAAAGTTTGGGGAATGCCTCAGTCTGAAATAAGTAATTATATAGAGTTTGATGACAATGGTAATTGTACTATTGGTGGTTGCAGAATGTTGAGTGATAATTACATTCAGCGTTTAGTCAGTGCCATGGAAGGGCAGTTCTATGAACAATACACAATTCATCCTTCATTAGTTGCAGATACAAAATTGTTTTTATGTTCGGATAATGGTAAGTGTAATATTTTATGTAATTGTAAAATTTTCATTTTTCATTAAAATTTTTGCTTTCTTAAGCTAAAATATGAATGAATGAGAAATAAAATAATTCATATCTTACTTTCTTCCTCCTTGCATTTATTATAAATTGTATAGGTGTTATATGTTTAATAATTTTTCTAAAGATGTATTACTTGAATGTCAATGCTTTATTCTATGCAAATAATATTTTGTCATTAAATTAATTCTTTACAAATTGTGGTCTGCTTTTTTATTGCTTTTCAATATTAGTTAGCATCTTTTCTTAAAGCAAAAATGCAATATCTAAAAAGAGTTAGGATTTTTTAAATTTCCTATTTACTTATTTAAATTTTCATATTTATTTTTATGACCATTACTAATATTAATTTTTTATTATATAATAATTAGTAAATTTTTGTAATTTATGTACAGTAAGTAAAATTGTTTAATATTTATTTATTTTTTTTTTTTTTTTAGTTCTTCTTAACACTAAAGTTTCTACTGTTGTACATAAAGCCAAATCAGTTGTTGCAGAAGGACGCCTTTTCAAATGTATCCATTGCAAAGCTTTATGTGAAATGCTTTTTGATTCAAGTTGGTTTTGCCGTGGAAGCTATCTATACACGTCACTTTTCCATCTACATAAAAAATTAGCTTCTGGGAATTCATATTTAACACCCCTCTACAAAAATTACCGTATGTTTTTTTAAATTGATTTTAGTAAATATATTTTGTTTAATGTTAATACCGAATTTGTATTGAGGAAAATTTCATATTTTAATTAATATTAATAAATCTTGCTTGTTTAATTCAAATTTTCTAGCTTTTTTTAAGATCTTAATATTGTATTTATATTGAAATTTTTTTGTTTTAATAAAAAGTTTTTAAAATGCATATTTTAATTTGATGCCTATTTACTCTTATAATTTGTTCAATATTATTTATGAAAACTATATTATCATATTATTGAAATTTTATTTAAAAATTTTTATATGTTTATTAAAATAAATATTTTATCTAAAAACTGTTTGACCAAAATTGTTTTAAGTGATGCTGTGAATCACTTTAAAAGTACATTTATTTTTACTATCATAGAGGGATCCTTTGTTTGTTCTCAGAATACTTAATTTGAAATTCAAATGTGAAGAATTTTTCAGTCAGCACATCTAACATAGTTGTAATAAGATAGTTTGACTCTAATTTATTTTAATGAATAATTATTTCAATACATGTTTTATATTGTGTAAGAAAATTAGAAAAATGTTCTATTAAAGAATTTTAAAATCATATAACTTTTTCAGGTCTTTATTGTCAATATGATCCTTTAAATGATGTTCTTATTCCTGACATGGATTTGAGCTATATTGAAAAATGTGCATGGTGCCAAGGGTATATATAATCTATATATTTAATTTTCATATTTTTACATGCATTTATTTTTCATTTGAACTGGAATACTTCATTTGAAATTGGGTACTTGCGTATTAACGCTACCTTGGTTACAGATTTGGCAGTTTTTAAGCGTCGCCAATGTAACAGCTATAGATATGGCGGTTTTTAAGTGGCGCCAATGTAACAGCTACAGATTTGCTGATTTTTGACGCCATTTTTTAGTGCTACGAAAATGCGTATTTGGGATTTGCCAGAAACAGAACAAGATGCAATTTTATTTTTTTCAGGGGCAAAATATTTTACCAAAAAAAAAAATGTCCCAATTCCCATGACAGGAAACTTTATTTTGGTAAACACAAGTTTTGGAAATGCAATTTCAGTCAGTGTGCTTATCATGTGGGACTTAGAAAAGACAACTGGTTTGAGGGAAGCAGAATTCCATTCTGCCGCCAAAAACCGCCAAATCTGTAGCTGCGGTTGGCGTTCAAAAGATAATCTGCGTGCGCGCGCGAACAAGATTGCTCTTTATTAGCGCAACTGTAGCCAAGGTAGCGTTAATACGTAAGTACCAAAAATTGTTCTATTATTTTTGTATTGCATTGTTTTTAAATGTTTTATAACTCATATAAAACATTTGCACATCAACCGTTATAAAAAAAAAAAATTTAGATTTTTGCTTTACTCTATGTTTGATTTTTTTGTAGAAGTAAATTTGAAGCATATTTTAACTAATTTATATATAAGCTTGTATATTTTAATTTTTGTTCCAAATTTTAAAATTCTTTTTCTGTACAGTAATTTAAGATACTACTAAATTTGTTTCTTTGAATAATAATACAACTGATATTTTCAAAACGGAATAATTAAATTCCATGTGTGCTTGTTTTGAATTATAGATATTTATATTAATCAATTAAATTATGCTTTAATGCAGTCTGTATTTATATTTTATTTTTGTATTAAAATGTATACAAAATGTATGTAAATGTACATTCTTATTGTATTTCTTAAATTAAAATTTAAATGTCATTGTTTTGTATTGTTGCAATCTGAATTCATATATATATTTTTTTACAATATTAACTTCTTAACTGTCTAAATTTATATAATGATAAATTTTTTTCTTAAACTTTTTTTTTTCTGCTAAAAATTGGGGGAAACCATCCAATTTTTAAAAATTACTGAAATCTTTACACTTGAATTAAAAAAGCTGAGAAGGAATTTATTTCTTTAAATGTAAATATTTGTAGCTTTTGAAATAATAATTAAAGAAAAGTTTGGTGTATTAACTTTAGTGAAGTATTTTTTGTTTTTATGTAACTTATTATTTTAGATATTTTAACTTGACTCTAATGGTAATAAAACTTTGCATAACTATTTCTCTCCCTTCTCCTCAGTACTGGTCTGGTGAAACTTAGAGCTGATGGATCTGTGAATTGCAAACAAGAAATTTTGAATAAAAAAAATAATTTTTCTAATTCAAATCAAGAAAAACTTCATACTTCAATTGAGAAACCGACTCCAAAAGAAGATGTACCAAAAATGTAAGTAGTTCATAATTGTGCTGTGCTCATTTTTATTCACTTTGTATTTACTGTAAAGTCATTGGATTTATCATTGCTATTTATGGCCGCATACTCTTTTTTATATTAAAATAATACTTTAACAAATTGTAAGAAATCATGAAACACTTTTCTCTATTTTGTGATGTATGAAGTGACTGATTGTGTATTTTAAATTAATTATAAGAAGACAAATTATTGTCCTGCCACTTCATTGACTTGAATTTATATTCACTTTTATAAAGATTGTGGTCTTTCTTTAACTTATGTACTGGAATCAAAAGACCCCACTCTTTCTTTTGTTGAAATTTCTAGTAATTTCTCTGTATTTGTTGATCCTCTACCTTTCTGGCTGTTCTTATAAGACAGAAAAACCACAACAAAAGAACAAAATGAGAGTTCCATTTTGTCAGGTATGTTGGGGTCTTTTGACCCTATGAGTTTGCTGAAGTTTAAAAAAATTATCATTACAATGTCAGCATACAAGCTCAAGCAGGAGAAATTGGTAGATGCTTTTGTGAGCTGATGTCTCGTATTGGAAGTATGAATTCGCATGCTTTATTTTCTAAAAATTTTCAAATGTAAATGTAATGATCATACATTTTATTATAATTTCATAGTATTTTAATTGGAAAATAGTACTTATTTTACATATAAAATGACTAAATGAATCCAAAAAGGTTTAAAGTGTACTTCAAAAAGAGAATATAAAAACAGAGGTAAATTAAAATTCTTATTTTCTATTTTAAAATCGCTATTTAAATTAAGTAATATTTGTTTTGCATATAAAAAACATTCAAATATCAAGAGTAATTAAAAAAAAAAAAAAAGTTGATACATTGATGAGAAATTATCGTAAGAATCAGAGTTGAAGCTATCCCAAGTGTGTGTGCTAATGACATATAATTGAGTGTGTGTGCTGAAGGGTTAATAAAGTGTCATAAAATTTTAGTTTCCATTTTTTTCTTTCTTATTGTCATAGTTACTGAAAGGGAGTAAAATACATTTTTTTCCCTATAACATTAAAAAGAATTTACTGAATTTTCAGAAATATGCCCCAAAGTTTTAAAAATAGTGTCAGTCACTGAGATAAATTCTAATCAGTGCCATTTTATAGTATCAATCATTGATACCCTGTCTATTAAAAGTCTGTAAAATAAAAAAAAGTTCCATGAGTTTCAAGTTTATAATGATTTTTTTTTTTGTTTTATCTGTTATACTAATTTAAAATGTTATGACTTGACTTCCCTTGAGTTGGTACTTTGAGATGTATGCTCGTTGACATTGCTTTATCTCAATTTATCCAAATGCTTTTTGAATGTATGCATATATATATATAATATGTTATGTATGTAATCTTTATAGTAAAAAAAAGGTTAATCAATAATTATCCCAGAAATAAATTATTCACATGGCCAAATTTATATTGAGGTGAATGTTTTATTATATTAATAGTACGAAGTGTTAATTGCAAATTTGAAAACTTCCTTTAACTATTATTTAATAATTAGTTGTCTATAATTTTTGACCAGGATTAACCCATTGTGGCTCTAGTTATCAAAACTAGTTATAAGTTTCAAACTATTTCCTAACTTGCTGTATCTTAAAATTATTTAGACATATTATTTTGTATAGAAACGTAATGTAGCAAAGTAGTGACAATTATTCTCTAATTAGATAATGATAAACTTTGCTATACAATTTCTTCAAAGAGAAAATTAATTTTTCTATCATAATATTTTTATTTTTCATTGCTTAAGGAATAATGGAGATTTCATGAAAATCAGCTAAGCAGTATTGAGATGTATGCTTAACATTGCATTTAAATAGATACTGCAATATCATATACATTTTCCTTAAATTACAGCTTAATTTTTTATTATTAATTAAAATGTCATTGTTTCAAATGTTAAATGGATTCAAAAGTTTTGGAAAATACTAAATTTTGTTTTATAGAATTTTCTTTGCAATATTTTAGACAGGTAAGAAATTAATTACTTTTTTGTTTTAGACAAATATATAGATAGTTATATAGTATAGATTAAAAGATAGTTATGATTTTTATGTATTAATTATGTTTTTTTTTTTTATATATATATTTTGGATAGGAATTTATGCTATTAAGAAATAAAAAAAAAAATTTCTTATTTTTAATTAAATTAGCTTATCAAAAATTACTAAGGAGGACAATTCTGCTAATAACTCAATAACTTCAAAACTTTTATTTTAAAACAGTGACATAAAATTAAAATAATTTATTTCAATAAGAATTTAAATTTTTTTTATAGGTTAACTTTGAAACTCGAGTGGGAAAACTATACAGCAGAAGATGTCATTCCAGATTTTCAGCTTGTTAAAAAAGAATGTCTTGGGCAAGCAGTGGCTGAGTTTTCCACTTCTTTTATTTTAAAACATTTTCCAGGTAATTAAAAAAAAAAAAACATACATATTGTAACATGATAAATTAGTAAAGAATTGAATAATTGGAGCAAATGATATTTAAAAAATAATATATTTTTTTTAAAGCATTTCTGTATCAACAGAAATGTTGTGTTGATTTACAATAAGTAATCAGAAAGAATTTTTGAAAATAAATTTAAAAATATAAAGCATATTATATATCCTATTCTAAACACTCAAACTTTTTGGATACTTATTTTATTCTTCCTTCATGTAAAATAAATCAAAATGTTAATTTTATATTAGTTTTATCATTGTAAAAATGCTACATCATCAAAAATTGATTGATTTAGAATTAATTATATTTCAAAGCTTTGTATTTTATAATAATAATTGTTGTAAAGAGATTTATTTTATTTTATTGTTCTGCAGCCCATTCTTCTAGTGTATTATTACATACTTATGTTGCTGAAGAAATTTTGAGAAAAATTGGAAAATCTACTGTATTTGAATATGCTTGTTCAGAACCCGAAGATAAAGAAGTAGAAGAAAAACCAGAAAACTGTATGGAAGTTCAGGAGGTAAAAAATACACCTAATAATAATAATAATAATTAATAATTAAAGCACATTCAGATTTTATGATTTTTATTAATTTTTACTTAAAAAATTTTATTGGAATTAAAATATTCTTGGTCACTTTTATTTTAACTTTTACATAGACCAAGAAGCTGACTGAGTATAATTAAAATCACTGTGCTTCAAAATCTTTTTGATTGTCATTTAGTTTTCGATACCTTTAGTATTATTTGCAGCTTATGCATTTTATATTTCTATTATTATATATAGTGTATAACTTCACTTGACTAGTGACTTTGAGATTTATGCTCATTAATGCTGCTTTTTCTGACTGTATCCAAATACTACCAGAAGAGATATTCTGATGGTGATCGAAAAATTATAATCTAACTACTATAAATACTAAAATACATTTATCCATGATAGTCTTTCAAATTTGATAAATCTCATGTCGAACTTTGAACATGATTTTGAATAAAATAAATTAGTGCACTATATATTTCTGGCTGCCAAAAGAAAAAGTCTTGTAATACACATATTTAATCGTATTGAATATCCGTAAAGTTAGAACATTATATCCAAAAATGCTTTGTAGCTTGTTTCTTATCGCTTCATATTTTATGTATTGAAACAATATTATGTTGTACAACTTTTGGTGTTTTGCAAAATGAATACAAATCTATGGAGTTAAGCTTTTGATGGATATGTTTTTGTGCAAAATTGAGAAAGTAGACATGTCAATTTATGGGAAGAGGTCGATGGCATTAAAGACTGTTTAAATGAATAAATCTGGTGTTCGGTACCACAGGTATCGGGTTCAAATCCCGGCTTTGCCCATGGGTGTTGTAGTGGTTCGGAATCCACTTTAAGCTGTAGGTCCCGGTCCTAATAGGATTGTAGAGCTCTGCGGGGGCATTGTTACTCCGCGTCCGTGGCTTACCATCAAGTTACATGCGCCCCCTGGTTAATGCAAAGTGAATAACATCGGTGCAGCCCTTATGGCGAAAGATCACGGTCTGTTGCCAGCTGCATTAGAAGAAAAGAAAAAAAAAAAAAATAAATTCTTGAGCATATTTTCCACTTATCGATTGAACTATTGTTTTTTGTTGAAATATAACTTTCTCTGGGGAATCCAATAAAACATTATAGTGGCTGTTGCTGATTTTGTTACATTTCATTCTCTGTAATGCCAACTTGCCCTGGGGTCCAGGTGAAATCAATAGTTAAAATGCTGTTTAAGATGTTTTCTATTTAATTTCATGTTACAATGCTTTAAAAAGCTTGAATAAGGAGACTGTTAAGATGTGTTAGTTGTGAGCTAAGAGAAATAAGGAAATGGTTAAAATCCTGGGAAAATACTATTATAATTAGAAATCTATCCTGAAGGAGCCTGTTGGAAAACAGTAATGACACCAGTTATTGAATGTTTTAGATGTGTCTTAGATGCATCCAAGAACAAAATAACCTTGATATTGTTCAAAAAAAGGTGTTTAATGACAAGATGGGATAACTGTTTGTTAAGAAAAAGGTAAATAAGGTGAAAACTGATTTTAGAACTAACTTGTGGTAAATTTGAAATTAAATTGGAAAGACTGATGTTTAAATTGCCTTGAAAGTTTGCAAAAAAAAAGTCAATGGGAATTGAGATGTTTTAACTATGAGGAGAGATGTCCAAATCTAAGATAAACAAAGAGGAGACGAATCAAAAGAAATATGTTTAAGAAAAAAGAACTGAATAAACTGTGTGAAACAGTGGTCATTAAGCAGTTTCTTTATGGAAAGTAGGGTTTAAAGGTTGAAAAACTTACTGCTGCACATTTCTTGTGTTCAGAGTAAGTTTCCCACAGTATTGAGTGATTTTATGGAGAGTAAAAAAGAAATTTTTCTGGACATTTGTCACTTCTAAATAAAAAAATGTCTGTATATAATAAGCATTCTGTTTGCATGGGGATGCCAAAATTATCACATGTGTAAATTGCAGGGGTGGAGAATCTGTGCCAAATTTATTCCTTGCTACATTCTGCTACAAAACTGGCAAAATATGTATTTTTGCACCAAAAAATGATATATTTCCTTTATTTTAATGTGTAACTCCTGAAAAATAGCCAAAAAAGAATGTGCCAATCCTCAGCCTTCACTAAAGATTGTCACTGAGGAGGGTAAGAATGAAGGGATGGCATAAGAGTTGTGCTTTTATAATGTTTTTGCTGGCCATATAATTTATTGATTACATCAATAACTACATTCGTCATGCTTTTCGTGCCATCTTCATATTAGTGATGGGCAATTCCACAGATCGAATATATTTTTAAACTGATTGGAGTTAAAAGATTTATAACAAAATGAAAGGGCCATCTATTGTTTATATGAACAAATAGGATAAATACTATGATTATAAGTACAACATATTAGTTGATAGAAAAATTCTTTAATTTTTAGAAAATAAAAAAAAAAAATTTACATGGCAGTGAAGAATTTAATGTCAAATATTAATAAAATTTGAAATTAATTCAAATAAATTTATTAAATTTAAATTAATTTCAAATTTTATTAATATTTGACGTTAAATTCTTCACTGCCATGTAAATTTTTTTTATTTTCTAAAAATTAATAATTTTTCTATCAACTAATATGTTTTATATGCCACATTTTTTATTTATTATCTTATTAAATATACAAACTTTAAAATAATTTTATTTTAATAAAAAATATATAAATTAGTTGTAATTTATGATTTAAAGGATTAAAGCAATACTTTATTTCTCATTTATTACCTAAACTGAATTTTGTAAGCATATTCTTTTTTTCACAGAAAATCTGTCATTGTTATATCTAGAAATTATTAAATACTCAAAAATAAGATTTGTTAAATAATGTTTAAAAACATATTTATGACAGTTATCTATTATGTGCCTGTGCATAATTGTTAATTCTCTTTATGCGTAACATGTTTTATTTATTTATTTTTTTTTTATATATATTGTATTTTTCAAAAATTGGATACACATAATTTTATAATTTTAGATTTAATTTTAAAACTGAAAAACAGTACTTTTATTTATACAAATAGAAATATATTAACATTTTTTTCTTAATTGAAACTTCTGTATCATTTAATACTTTTAAATTTTAAATGAATCTTTTTTATTTGTTACTACAATATATTTAAAATAATTTGTATTTCAATTAAATAACATATTTAGTGTAAAAATAGCATGCTGAAACAAAAATCAGAGAAAAATTTGGTATAGTTTTGCTATTAAATCATTTTAATAACAAGAAATCCATTTAATTATAAGAAATCCATTAATAGTTGATAAATATTTCATTAAAAATATTCATTGCTAAGGATTCCAAAATATTTGAAGCTGCGAGAAGGTTAAAGAAAAATTGTTACCCTTTAAAAATACAAAATGTATTGATAGATATATCCATTATCGAAATGTATCCAATTCAGTAATGGATGCATTTATTAATAAAAAATTATTTTATTATCTATTATTAAATAAAAAATTTAATTTGTAGCATTCTATTCTAAATCTAATGTTCTTCTTGATATTAATGTGTATATCAATAAATTAGTTTCATATAGAATTTTCGATACACACTGATTGAGTTTAATTTTATTTCAGTTCAAATCATGCAGCTTTATTTTGTAACAATAATATAATTACTAAATAGTATAAAATTAATTAGTTTATGCCCTTGAAATCTGGCGATGAACTTTTAATGGAAAAAATATACTGCTACAAAACTACTAAGAGTTTTTCTCCAGTTGACATAAAAATTATTAGTGATAAAATTAAAGATCCATTTTGACTCCATTATCACAATCTTGTGATAATGGAGTGACAACGAATGCATAAATCTTTGGAGGATGGAGTAAAGCTGGAGTGATAATAATTGTCAGGAACTGCAGAATGAATGTTTCTTTTAAGTATTATTCTTTAAAATATCTTTCTTTAAAAAAGAAGCTAAGGCAATTGGTCAGTACAATGTAATGCAAGTGCTGTTTCTATTTGTTATAAGTATGGGAACAAGTTGTATGGTGAACATTTTTTTTTTTTTTGCTGGTGAGCCACATGCTATTAAAAATGTGAAGTAGTGTTGAAGATTGTGATCAAAAAGAATTTTAATTAATGCATCTGGACTATCATCACTAGCTCTGGAAGTATTGAAAGCAACACATATAGCATTTTGTAATTCACTGAAAGTAAAGGGATTATTATAGCTGTGGGAGAAATTGTCTGAAAGATCAAAAATAAATTGCTGGTCGTAGGGTGTGATGCCAAAAAGATTTGCTAATATATGTGTACATCAAAATTAAAGCCAACGGCCATACCATGCTGAATATACCGGTTCTCGTTAGATCACCGAAGTCAAGCATCATTGGGCGCGGTCAGTACTTGGGTGAGTGACCACCTGGGAACACTGCTTGCCGTTGGCATTCACAAATTTGGGACCTGAATGGCCGCTGAGTGTTCTAGCGCTCGATGCCACAGGTTTCGGGTTCGAATCCCGGTGGTGTCATGGATGTTTATAATGGTTCGGAATCCACTTTAAGCCATAGGTCCCGGTCTCCTATGACTGCAAGAGCGTCACGGAGCCAAAGTCAGACTTCTACCTACGGGTGCTCCATCACAACAGAAGCTGCTTCCTTCCCCTTTAATCATGAGTACGTATGGGCTCGTGGGTTTGGCCAGCCAAGTGGGATAAGAAACAACAACAACATCAAAATTACAGATCTGAAATTGTACAAACAATGTAAATATGTGAAAACAATTTTTCTTTTTCAAAAATTAATTTTGAAATATTATTGAATTAAATAGAAGAGCTAAAATTTTTCATTATAAATTATTTCATTAAGATAACACTGTGTAATTATCTAGGCTGAATAAATATCGCATTATTTATAAACAGTGCAATTAGTGCTATGATGTTTAAAAGATTGATAGATTTTGTGTCAGTGAAATTTGTTTATAAATTATTATAAAAGATTAAAAAAAAAAAAAAACATTTTTATGTATGCTGCTTTAGCCTTGAGTAGCAACTAATTTATGTAGCTTTTAAAATAATAGGCTACTGAAAATAGTTCAATCAATAAAATATTTTATTGAATTCTTTATTAAAAAATTTAAATAATTATTTTTAAAGCATTATTCATTCTAATTAAAGTCAAGTAATTAAATAAGATATCAAATAATTACAAATAATAATATGTGAAAATATGCATTTGTATATACAATAAGCATGATTTTTATCTTTGTATAGGAATCTGTACTTGATGCTTCTAGAGAAAAATCTGCTCAACCTGTTGTAAATAAACATCCAGTTAAAAATGAATCACAATCGTCCTCTTCTGATCCACATGTTGTCAAAATTGTCTCTCCTACTGGGGAACAGGTAATTAAGAAGTTATTTTATAGACTCTAAGAATAAATATTACTATACACATATCATTTTCAATACTATCTTATGCATAAGATTAAGTATTGCTTTAATTATTTAGATATTTAAATCATAAAATTAGATGAAATAGTTTTGTCATATTTTTATGCAGTTGATAATATTTTTAAATTAAGAATATTATATAAAAAAATTATATCTTAAAAGAACTTTTAAAAATAAACCAATAACTATTTTTAGAAGTTTAAAATTAGATTATAATGATGAGTAATTAAAGTAATTTTCATTAGGTAATCTTGTAATGCCAAAATATATAATCTTGCTCAGAACAACATTTCATGCAGGATTTGTATAATTAATAATGGGATTTTAAAATTTTTCTGCAATGTTTAAGGAGATTTAGATTTCCATTTTCCTTACTTTTATTATTGGTATAAGTACAGAACAAAGAGACCCAGTCTCTGAAATATGTACTGTAAAAAAAAATCTGTTCAATATTAGTTTTGTTATAAGAAATTAATTAAATATTTCAATTGGTGCTGTATTTCATTTAATAATTGTATGTTCGCATGAAACTTATGTTCAGTATGAAGTTAAAATCTTTTTATGCTGAAAAAAATTTGATTATTTTTTAGGAGAATCTTACTTTAAGTGAAAGTGGGATAACTTATACCAAACTCCAAGAATGGATCCGAGATAATTTTTCTATTCCAATACCTAACCAAAGAATTAAAATAGGATTTCCACCTAAGCTGCTTGAAGCTCCTCTCAACAGTGATACCCCGTTATCGCTTAAACATGGAGACAGATTAATGGTTGAAAACTGCCCCAAACAAGTTACAAATCGAATAGCTGGTAAAGATTATTTTTTATCCGTAAAGCTGTTTTGATATTTCAGCATAGGTTAAGCTGTTTTTATTAAACATATAATTTTATTTCGAAATGCATTATTTTTGTGTTGTGAGAAAATTAATAGTCTGTTTTTGCAATCAAAATTGAAACAATAGTTTTATTCATTTCATAATTAAATTTTTTTTTTTTTATATTTTATTTTGGTACATAATATTTCAAGCTTTCAGATATTATGCAATGAAAAAGTGATAACTTCTCTGAAAGTTATCTTTTTTTTTCCAGGCCTTTTGAAAATCAAAACTGAATTTTGTTTAAACATTAACATTGCAATCACTTAATTTGTGAATATGCAAAATTTTAAGCTAAAAATATTGTGTCAAAAAATCTGTACTAATAACATATAAAATATGTCTTTCATTTGAGTCTTTTTGCTAGTTATATGCAATTAAAAATGTTTAAACTCATAGAATTGATAAATTGCATGCAATTGTAAATATTAACTCTTGCTATCAATATTATTTTTTTTTTATCCATTATCAAATTATGTTATGATCTCAGGAGACATGCCAACAATTTTCTGTTTTACGAAATAATTAATAAAGCATATAAAGCACTTCTATGTCATAAAACATATAAACACTTTATATGTACTTGGGAAATGTAAATATAAATATATATCAATAAATTACTTAGTTTACTTATGGTAATGACTATTAACTTAGTCTACTTATCTTAATGAATGTTACTATTATTGTGTTTTTTTATTTTAAATTTCTTAAAGTAGCATAATATTTATCATATTTATTATTCTTAATGTTATTAAATTAAATGTGTTAATTTAAGTTTTTGAAATAATTTATTTTTAAATGTGTTTTTAGGGGCTCCTTATGTCAGGAATACTGCTAGAGACTTTTCTGCTCAAAAATGTTACTCTGCTTATCAAAATGATGTGTTATGGAATTTGGCTAAATTGTCTCCTGAACAATTTAAAAAAGGTGGCAAATTTTATGAAGAAGTTGCTCGCTCCCGTATTTTGTATGATATGGTTCATCTATATATAGATGCTTTTCCTAACAAGGTAAATTTTTAAACAGAATTTCCAGAAAAGTTATTGTTAAGAATTTATAAAGGTGTAAATTTTAAAAATATTATATTCACAAATTTATAATGTTTCTTTTTAACAAACTGCATTGAGTAATAATCTTATCTTTATGAATGCTAGTTCAAGTATCCTTTTTTTTTAAATAAGCTTTAGTAATTTATATATTAAATAAGTAGTATGCAGCTAGATAAAAATAATGCATGATTTGGCACTAAATTACTTAAGCAGGAAAATATAATTTACATAGGATTTTTATTTATTTTTATGTATAGTTGTAAAAAAAAAATTTTAAATCAAATAAATGGATTTTTTTCTGATAAATTTTCAAATATTTGTGTAGTTATATATGCATCATTATATCAGTGCATATTTAGATTAGTTATTTTGTATGTTAAATAAGAAAAAGAAAATCTCTATCACCATTAAGGGGGGGGAAAAAAACGCTTTCTTACTCTAATTAACACTTTAAGATTATTGCAATTAATTATGTCAGCAAAATAATAACACTGTGTACAACATATTCAAAATAGCTTAAAAAAAATAATCCAGTTAATAGAAATAATTCAGTCTGTGAGTTGGTTCATTTAAATTTGTGATTCATTACATCCTACAGTACACATAAATTGTTGTATCATGTTTTGTAACTTTAAAATATGCTTTACTGATAGATTAATTTATCTAAAATCATATATAATATGAAACACAGCTTTAAAAAAGATTTAATTTTTAAATCTTGACCACTTTCAATATTCTTATTATAATTCTAAGGGAACTTGATGAAGAGAATCTTAAATAAGTTATTATTATTATTCAAAGCTATTAAATATTCTTAGGGTTTGTGTGCAGCCACCTATTTCAAAAATTTTGTTACAAATTTAAAATTTCACAAATATTTGTTTTCTCATCTCTGAAATAAATGTGCTCAAATATATTTATTAATACTGTTTTAAAATTTATATTGAATGTAAGATGAGCTTATATATTAAATGTGATATAGGCTTCCTCAGAAATTTTATATAAGAAATTTTGCAACAAAACCAGAATCTTAATTTGTTTCCAGTACAGGTTTCAAAAATTTAAGTTCTTAAAAAATTACGCACAATCGCCCCTAAATTCTTAATCATATATAAACTAATTTTCTATCTATATATTCTTTTTTCAGACTTTTTCTTACAACCTTCACACCGACAGCATTGAACTGTGTTTTAAACCATTGGGACATTTTGAAATAAGTGTAGACCTTGACAGCAGAATTGAACAAGTACAAGAAGGTGAATCTGTTAAAGGTTACAGGAAATGCCCTGTAATGTGTTTGAAGACAGGCCATAAGGATCCCATCATAAGTAAAACCATGAAAAAAAACTTGCCATCAACAACAGCTCAGGCTTCTTCTGAAAATATCACTGATCCTCTTGTTCGTAAAGGACCAGGATTTTCCATTTTAACTAGTCCAGAATCATCAGAAAGGATGGATGTATCATAATATTTTTGTATAAAAATATTTATTTATAAATTTATGTATGTACTGTAAATATATAATATTTATCTATCTATATATATATATATATGTATATTGTATATATGGTCTTTTTTCATCCAACTGTATTAATAACATTAAAATGTGTTTTTCACAAAATATTTTGTCTTTTTTTTTTTTTTTACATATTATTATTCTTTACATAAAACTTTTTTTCCTATATTAACATACTATCCAGTTTTAAGTGGATACCTGTTGAATTGTGATTTTTTTATTTTAGTTTAGTAATTGGAATTTATAAAGGAGCAAAATAAGCTAAATAATAAATATATGTATAATAAACAAATGTTTGCTTATGTATGAAAAGTTATGTTCTTGCTTAGCAATTCTTTTTTACATTATCTTCTGAATTATCCTGCATCTTAAGAATAAGGATAATATTCTTACATTTCAGTTATACGTTTTATTTAGATTTACTTTAGACTAGGGATGGATTGACTTAATATTTTACATGTTTCCTTTTATTAATTAATTTTTATAAATGTTAGTTCTTAAATAATTTTATTTGTTTTAAAGAAGAAAGAAAAAGGAATGTCAGAATATTTGAGTACTCTCTTAGAACAAATGAGGGGGGTACTTTTAGGGATTCCTAAATTGAAATTTGCTGTGGTAATTCTGTAAACTTTCCTCATTCTTTCCTGAATTTTTAATAGGTTGTGAATTATTAATTTTTATTGTATTTATATTATTCAGTCTGTAATCCTTTTTTGTGATTTTTAAACTTATGCATATTTTTCACTTTTAAAAATATTTTTATGTTTTAATATTATCTGCATGAGTATTAATAATACTAAGATAGTGAAGTTTGAAAATCACTATTACAATGTTTGAAGTCGTTCATGGATTTTATTGAGCTCCATATTCATTCCTGTAACATATTTGAACATTAAGTTAAAAAATCTTTTCTTTTAAACATAAAATTTTATATACATAAATGTTATATATATATATATATGTGTGTGTGTGTTGATATAAAAATGTATAAATAACTAAAAGGGGAGAAAAAAAAACAAGCTGTAATTTCATCAGAATTAATAAGGAATGATTGATAAGCAGGAATGTGACCATATATTTTAACATTGAAATTTTCTTAAATTGTTAATATGTTTATAGGACTGTTAAAAAATAATAATAATAAATTTGTAATACAGAAAAGAGTAACAAATCACTTGTCATTGTAGATAATATGTAATCAAATTCCTTAATTTTTGGTTAATGTCAAAATTTACTGATTATTATTTAAAGGAAAAAAAATAACTCTCACAGTTATTCAAATTAATGAAGCATTTTAACTCTAGGTAAAGCTAAAAATAATATTTTAAAATTCTAATCAAAATATCATTGTTCTATAAAGTAAATTGTTTAATAATTTATTTATTAAATATTGAAAATTAAAAAATTATAATGGTTATTGATAAATAATTTATTTTTGCTATTTATGCATGAAATATTTTTGTTAAAAATTCTTTTATTTTATTGGAGATAATTTTCAACTATGATGATGAAATAATTAAGATTTTAGTTTCTCAATTTTTTGGCCCTTTTTATTTATATAAAATAATATTTAAAGCAATTATTGCAATGTATTAATAAAATTTAATAAATTAATACAAACTGATTATTTTGGACTGATTATCTGATTTTGAAAGTGTTTGCTTAATTAGTTAATGCTATTATTATTTTAAGGGAAAAATATTCGCATGTTTCAACATTTACCCTTGACTTATTACTGTCTCCTGAAAAATTATTGAAAATCTAAACTCTGTATGAGAAAATATAAATTAATATTAAAATTGTTAGTAATGACTATTAAAATTTATTCATTAAAACAAAATCTCATGAACTAAACTAATTTTATCAATTATAGTATTTTAATCAACAGAATGATTCCAAAACTTTAATCAAATTACAAAAATATGTTTTCCTAATTCCTAGAATTAGTTACAAAATGTTAACTACAGAGAAGACAATTTCACTAATAAAATATTCTAAATTATAAAAGTAAGAAAGAATATAGGAAGAAAAAAGAATCATAAAATATAAACCTAAAATATGTGATCAAGGTATAAATCATTAGTAACTCTACTAAAAACAATTATCTTAATTGTAAAATGGATTTTTACAGTTTAAGTAAAGCGTATTTATTTGGGATGGGGGCAGTTGATGAAATTTTTATATCCACTTTCATATTTGTTTATAATTGTTGAATATGCTATTTTCTCATGCTTGTATTTTTTATTATTCATTTTTATGGGCATCATAATGTATTTAAGTAATTTTAAAATGCTAGATTTCTTATATACTATATTTTGTTAGTAGATTTATTATATATTTTATTATATGATTTTAGACAGTGGTGAGATATGGAGCATAATATATATTTGATGTATGTAAAGCATAAACAATGGACTCTTTTGCATTGTTTCAATAAATCATTTGAAAATATTTAATTATAGATAATTTAAAATCTAATATTTTTTTAATAAATTGAACCCAATTATAGTCCAACCATGGATAGCATGGAATGATAAACATTTGGTTTAATGGAAGAATTGATTATTTAAAGGTGTTAGTCAGATGTATGCTGTGAAAGAAAAAAAAGTATAATAATGAGAGTGGATTTTTTTTTCATCTATTTTTTTTAATATCATATAGTTCAAAATTTTAATTATTAAAAATTAAAATCTCTCGTATGACATTTCTGTCCTGGGATATCATTTGCTTCAAATTTGAATCATTGAATATTAAATAAAATATTGAGAAAAAAATTTTCTTACAATACCATGTATTTAAAATTTTTTTTTTTTTTTATCAAAGATGCAAATCTTTTTTGTTTTGCTAAGATTATTGTTACATACATTATTTCAATATGTAAGGAATATATATCTATGCATATTTTTACAAAAGCTATTTATTTTCTATATTGTTGAAGGTAAAATATAAACTTTAAGAATCGATTTTTTATACAAATAAGGCACCATGTTTCAAGGATTTTTTTAGAGATAACTGCCTATTAATGTATATTGTATGGGTGAAAAACCAGAACTCTCACCAAGCAAACTGATTGCTGGCAACATGTTTACACTTGTCATTTCAGAGAGTAGTGACTATAGTAGTCATCGTTAGCATTAGTTCTTCTGCATTATAGCTGCATATGTTATCAGTGGGCCACGAATCAATCTGTTTATTATTGCTATGTCGACATATCGTCTATAAATAAGTTTGTTATTTTAATTAAATTTTTACATTGCTGCCTCATATTTTTTTTTTTTGTCTAGAATTGTATTAATTTGTAATGTATTTAAATTGTAATTTATCCTATTTAAAAAAAAAAAAATTAAATAAAATTGCCAATAGATATTTGTTATCGCGAAAAGTAATGAAAACTCTTCAAACAAGTCGGTCTGGTTGGTGTAATTCAACAGTTCCACCATGTGTGGTCTTTGTGGACCCAATTATCTAATTAGTGTTCCTCACTCCAATTCCTCTGTGGATAAAACGCTTGTTACAATTAATCGCTGCTTTAAAAGCAGTAAAAGTCAGGACTGATTAATGACTTAACAGCCCTAAAGTGGATCTTTACAGCAAGGTTTGTTTTCACGAACTGGAGTTTCAATATGGGGTCATTTACCTGATCGTAATGCAAAGATTTTCCCCCTCAGGCCAATGGCTGTCTTAAGGTGGTATCTGAGGCTATTTAAAATGGTGTATATATACATAAAAAATAATAACTGAGAGATGTGGACTCATCGTGACAGAGGGAGAAGTAAAGAAAGAGAAATAGGATGATTTTAAGAGGGAGGATAAAAAAATAAGCGATCTAAGGAGTGTGAAGAAATCGCCAAGACTCAGAGTGAAAAAAGAAATCAGGAATAAGAGACGAGAGAGGTTGAGAAAAAAAAAAGGATTATCTAAATAATTTAGTGTGAAGTAAGGAGAAGAGATGGATTATCTATAGTGGCAATGAAGAGAAGAGATGAGATGATCTGTAAATAGTGAAGAGAAAAGACAACGAGAGTTGCAATGAAAATATTGGTGAAATAAATGTGAGCTAATCTTCTACCTCCCCAAATGATCAACAAAATTAAGGTACAAGTGTATATATAATAGCATTTGATCTTAAATCTTCTCTCATTTATGTTAATTTTTTAAAAATATTTTAAACATTTAATAAAATGATTTAAGCCATAACTATTTATTATTAAAAATAAATCATCCAGAAGTATGTTTATTTTTAATTTGAAACAAGTTGGTTTTTTTTCAGAATATTATTTTTTTATTAATATTGTGCCATGCTTTTATTTCTTAGAGCATATAAGGCATGCATTTTAAAAAATTATTCAAGTTAACATATATAATATTTTTTTAATTTCATAGATATTTTATTTGTAAAAAATGGCTGCTTATTGGTAAAAATTCGGAAGAGTCAATGTTAATGAAACGTAGTGTCATATGGTTACTTGTGTTTGTCATGCACGGAATTGCACTAGAATTATTTGATAAATATTGTCAAACAGTAACTATGGCAACATTTTGTAACCACTTTCATATGGTTATTTTACTTTTCCTTAAAGACTTTATTAATAAATATACAGAAATCTTGCCAGTTATCTTCAATTATAATGCAATCTTCAATGCTTATTATTTAGTTCAATTATGGTATTTAGTTCAAGTATATAGGAATCGTAAAAGATTTTTCTCTAGTAATATAAGTAACTATAATGCAAGTTATGTCACTCTCAAGTTTAAGCGATTATGGGATACTATTGAAATATAGAATGAATATTTATTTTTCAACCGACATCATCATCTTTACAACTAGTACATTATATGAATTTGATTTTATTGTATTTGCTTTATTTTAATATTTTTCTAAAATTTCTAATGTAATTTTTATCAAAAATAAAATAACTAGTTAATGGCAACAACTAGGCAATGTAAGTTAGTTATGTAACAACTAACTTACATTGCCTTGGTAATATTTCCCCATACTGATATTATCACAAGCACTAAAAGAAATTAACACCACGAATTCAAAAACAAAAATTAATTGTTTGAAAATTCTTTTTGTAAATTTTTTATGCCACATTTTGTATTCATATTTTTTTATTTTAATGTTAATCGGATAAAGAAATATCCGAAACGATTTTTTTTTTTTTTTTTTTTTTTTTGCCCTAAAATTAAATGAGAATTTTTGAACTTTTTAATTTAATTTTTTATAATTTTAACCTACACAATAAATATTTAATTTTATGTTTATTTATTTTGGAATAATTATAACGTTACTGAATAATCCAAAACAATATGAATGTATACGAATATTGCAATTTTAATTGCTCTTTCGAGTTTTTGATCATATCGACCTCTACTCTTGTTGGACATTTTGTTCTTCCGTAACCATAGTAACATTTGGGTGATTTGTCTTTAAGCAAAACTATTTTCTTATATCTTGAATTGTACAGTGGATTACTTTGTATGTGTTATGGTAAGTTAAATTTTATGTTATCAAGTTATTTAATTTCCAGTTATACTTTTACGTTAATTTTTTGTGTTTTGGGAACTATACGTGGAATTTAAAAATGCGAAACCTGAAAAAAAAAAAAATAATCCTCCAGATTTTTACTTTTAATCAAATCAAAAAAATATTCATTTTTTACCAATGTATTAACTCGCATAATGAGTAAATATTTGTTTTTCTAATAATAAATGTGAATTGTTACAAACAAAAAAATTTTTTTAAAGTTGAGAGTATATATTACAATATAATGTTGCTTGTTAATTGACAATTTTCTGTATTAATATTCAAACCACTTAAGTACATATCGCTGCTATGATATTAATTATTTTGTTTTCTTTAAATATAAATATTTTAAATGCATTAAATTACAAATGTAATTATTAAAGACATTTAAAAGAAGCTTAATTTAATAAATGTATATAAAAATAATAATATAAAATTAAATATAAAAAATAATATATATTATTTTTTTATATTTAATTTTATATATTATTATTTTTTATATTGTTTTAAAGAACATAAATATACTCATTTCCGTCATCATATTATATGAATAGATATTAACTGACATGGTAACAATTCTTATACTAACTTGCTTAGAAAAAAAAAAGTACATTCTATTTTTAAATTCAAATTTTTCCTCTCTTTTAAAAACTTAGTAATTTTTTTTTTTAGAAAAATGAATTATAAAAGTTTTTGGATGATATTATCGAACATTCCAAATACAAGATAATATTTATTTTAACAAAAAATCTTACAATGACTAATTGATAAAAAATATTTAGCCTTTGATTTTACGAGAAAGTAAAAAAATTTAATAATGCTTATCAATATTTTATTTCTTACATATAATTAAATAAAAAAAGGAGAAGATAAATTAAGAGAACGAATATTAAAAAAAAAAAAAAAAATGTAACGTATTATGTTGTGTACTTACTTTGACTTATTTTTTCTTAATCTAAAAATACCTTTTACATAAAATGAAAAGGTTGAATTTAATATATTTTAAAATTTATTTTACTGCAAATAAAAAATTGCAAACTGTTGATTATGCATTGCTTGCTTCAGTTTCTTGAACATTTCAAAAGGTGAAATTGATAATACTTCCATTGATGTGTTTAATAGGATCTTAAATTAACTTAATTTATCTTTTATTTGATTAGAAGTGTTTTTCAATTTTTATGGGTTATGTAGCAATTTATTTCTATTGTTAATCAATTTCGACGTAAATAGCGCGTTATTATTTAGTTATTTGATTTCTGTTTTAATTTTATTGATTATATCTGTATTTCAAACGCACTTAATTTGTTATGTATTATTACTCCTATAATAATTTTATTGTGAATTGCTAAAAGTCTGTCGAAAGAATTATTGGATAAAGTTACCACAAACAATTAATAACCTCCTTAAAAAAAAAATTGATGTTTAAAAGAATTTGAATGTTTTGCTAGAGATATTTTGTTTTACTTAAAAGTATTTATGTGGTATAATTTTAAGAAAAATATTTTTATAGATAACGTCCTCTAGAAATTGTATATTGAAATGTCAATTTGTAATGTCTGAAGGTATTTTCTACGATACTAATTTTATGCATTAAAATGCTTGTTAATAAAAACTAATATTTTTTCTATATGGTATAATGTAATGAATAAACTGTATAAAACGTTTATTATTTTCTTTTTAGATTTATTTCTCACAAAAATGACTTCAGACATCTAATGAATTTTTGGCCTCTTGTACCTGCTCTAGATTTACAAAATATTGTTTCCATGTGCAACTCATGTACCACTGAAAACAGCATTATTAAAAAATATTCAGATGAAACTTTCCAAGTGTACAAACAAAAAGCATTGGTTCACAAACGGATGTTTTTACAGCACAATGAAAGTACAGAAACTAACTATTTACTCGTAGGTAACAGTATTGGATGTCTGTTTAAAAACATTAGCTCGTCTTGATCGTCATCCAACTGCTAAATTGAACTTATATGTAGCATTCACTTTTCCTGAATCTCTTTCAAGGTGTTTGTTACTTTTGTCATTATTTAGCAATTCATTTACGGAGGCAAGTTTGCTAGAAAAGCTGAGATGTTTCTAGAAATACTAGGTAACACATATATTCGAGCTTCGACAGCATCTTACATAGAAAATGCGTCCATGGATATTTTAAAGAGCCTTGACAGATCAGAATTAAATTCAGGTACATTACCCAGTATTTCTACCACGCATATGAAACAAAAAGAAATTGACGAGTTGGTTAAAATTTTCATGTATCTCAAGAACAAAGAAATGTCGTGCGACATTGGTAAAGCATGGGAAAATGCCCTGCGTTCGTTTTTTGGTCAACGTTTCGACAGTCGAAAGAATCTTTTGACTATCATTTCAATATATGAAGCTGGAAGATTACAGTATTATTAATCTCAGAAAATATCTCGATTGGTGCGAAACTGGAACTGCTTTCAAATTTAGAAGTGCAAAATATAATTATCCGAATAAAACTATGGCTGTTCAACGAAGAAATAATCGTCTTAAGCAAACTCAAGGCATCCTAAATTGTTATGTTGGTGATATAGCGACCAGTCCTTATTTGGTCTTTGGTGTTGAAAGCGGAAATGATGAACTCTTTAAAAAAGTTAACAATGAATACACTTCCACCAGTGAAGATATTTCTAAGTACAATGTTATAGAAATGCTGGATGAATTTACTACTTTCAATATGAAATCAAATTCGAAGGATGTTGTACTTAATTTAATGTTTTTCGACACATTGTGCAAATCACGTAAATTTGACAAAAGTTTTGATGCAATTTATATTCCATGTGATATGATGCACTGTTCCAATAAGATTCTGCCAAAACTTTTAAAAGTTGATGGAATTGCGGTCTTTGAAACCATTAGAAATGTGGTCAATTCAACTAAGGAACAAAAGAAAAGCATTCTGAAGAAATATTTCGTTTATCTCAGAATGGAGGTTTAACTAATGTTGAATGCCAGAATTTAACAATACTGATAATTATAAAGTTTTTAAACTTGTTGCAAAATAATTACAATGAAATGTTAACCACACCAAACATAAGCTTGCCGAAGACTTGGACCAAAAAGACCTTTCATTTCTAACAAATAATTTCGATTTGTTTGTTCCAAATGTTATAGTAATAATAAATAATTCATGTATTGTAAACCTTTGAAAAAAAAAAGTCGTAAATTAATTTGTTTAAATGTGTATTTTATTCATTTTTAAAATATTAAAATAATGGTATCATCGTAAGCATATTTATTTTTGAGAATTGAAACTTACCTTTCAGAAGACTTTACGTTATCAATTTCAAAATTTGGTTTATTATGAGTGTAAAAAAATTAACTTTTGATTCTTATTTAAAAATTAATGTACATTTTATTTCTAAATAATGGTATAAAGACTTCTTAAAACATCAGGTATTAAAAGTAGTATTCTGCACAATTAATAACGATTAAGTTAGATTCAAATATATTACAAATTATAGTATGTATTAACAAGATCTAAATTTATTCTTTTAGAATTTTCTTTTTAATTTTTTGAATTGAAGTTTTTGTGCATTGTAACTTTTAGATCCACTTTTATAAATGCTAAACTTATAGAAAATTTCTGTTGATTAGGTAGTCAGTTAGAACTCCTTAAAATCTAGATGCTATCTTCTCTGCATTTTTTGAAAATATTTGCATATTATAAGTAAAAGATTTATCTTTTATTTATGGATATTTTATATTTCTCTCAAAGTAAACTTCTACTTATTACATTTTTTTTTATTTCTTAATAATGAACATTAATTTTTCAATGTGGAAAATTTGTGTATTTCGTTGTCAAAAAGGTAAAATCATTTCTAATGCAATTCCACACAATAACTGGAACGGCTTCGCACTAAATTGAACTTTTATATCAAATATCGGAAAATAAACTTTCTATTCGTCTTACGACCATCAAAATGTTCTAAATAATGGATTTAATATTTAATTAACTTATACCTAGAACTTAAGTATTTTTTGAAAATAAAATTAACTCACTATTTTCTATTTTAAAACTACTTTAAAAATTATTATTTATATAAGATTTTTTTATGATAACCTTAAAAGTTAAAATTACAAGTATTGAAACACAGTATTTTGTATAATTTGTAACGTCTGAATTAGATTCAGGTGCATTGCAAATAATAAATGACTAAAACTCAATAAACAAACACAAATTGTTTACAAAACATCGAAATTTATCAACAGCAAATAAAATATATTAAGCAGTTTTAAGAAATATATATAGAAAACATTCAAAACATACATAGTTTTAACTTTTTTTCAAAGTATTTTACATAAAGTTTTAGTGTTAGTCGTAACTTACAATGATTAATAATTTGTTTTCACCATATGAGCATTCACCAGTATGGGGTTAAGAATTGAGCATGGTTACCCGTTCTTTTACATAAGAGGATAAAAAAAATAAAGAGGAATCACTCATTTATACATAACACAAACACGAATGATTCAGAACATCTAAAACAGTAAACGTATACAGTAAAATATAAGTCATTCGGTTAATGCAAGTTCGTAAATGACTCTGGCGTTATTCGAAGACTTCAACTGATTCGAGTATCACGTGCATCAGCACGGAATTCCAATGCAAATCCACAACACAAAAATTCAGGCTGTGAAACCAGCAGGTAATAGTTCAGTTCAATATAAATAATAGTTTTAAAAATACAAATTTGGCTCTCCTTATAGCATATAGTAATTTAAACCGATTCATAACACTTTATTTGAAAGGTCCATCTGACTCTCATTTTAAAGCAAGCCTCAATGCAATCGGCATCGTATTTTCGCTTCAGTGTTTGATTTTACTTTTACACAACCACAGTGGCGTCACAAAAGATAGAAGACTTTGAGGTCCTTGGCAAATTTTCTCTCTTTATGGCAAAAGCACCAGATTTTTGATACATATACTTCGGAATAACAATCATCAGTTCCTGAAAGATAAGGAATAAAGCATTAGTAAATACGTTTAAAAACATTTTTATTAAAAGAATTAATGTATTAAGAAAATGTTAAGGAATTAATTATTTTTTCATCTGCCTTAACTCTTTATTTCATAAAATTCTTTTTAATTCTGACAAAATTCTTTCTAATTCTGACTTTCAGATTCGACATAATTCTGAGTTTTTAATTTGTGTGTATCAAATTCTGACAGTAACAATTTAATACACAAAGCATTTTACAAAGACCTGGAAAAATATTTGAGAGTTAAGTTGATTCCGGGCAACGTGCGTACCGATTACGGAGTTCCTATGTGGTTTTAAGAACCACGAAAACCTCCACATCTTAAAGTTAGTTAGAATATCTGCACAAAATGAAATTGCTTAAATTTAAATTTAGTTGATTCCTCTTATATCAAAAATAGATTTGGGCATCGGATACTTACAATAAAAGCGTTGCAACGAGTTCGAAAGTAAAATTATTATTAAGTATTATTTATTTTTTATTAGGATTTTTGATAGAATGATTTTATACGACAATCTATGGAAAATTCATATATGTGTCGTAACTCGTTACAATATGGTGTCATAAACTAAATATTCTATTTGCTAAAATGCATTGGAATCTGGTAGCTGGAAAACAAATTAAAGGGGCCTAGAATAATGTTCAGATTGGCGAAAATAAGAGAAATATTTTGCAAACTGGTCCAGAAAGAAATAAGTTAGAATAAGTAAGAATTTTGTTTATCAAATAATAAGTTACGAAAATACTATTTTTGATTAGTACGATATCTATTGCTGTTCTTTGTAACTAACTAACTAACTCCCCGGCACTACAGTCCATGTTGGACCATGGCCATCTGTCCGAAACAGGAGATATTTTCTTTTACGGGTAGGGTTATCAGCCCTACACAGTCATATTAGACTTAATTATTGCGACTGTGCAACAGCCATATTATACCGTGACCTAAGGTTTAAAGTGGATTCCGAACTCTCACAAACATCCTGATACTGCCGGCATACGAATCTGAATCCTGTGGCACCGAGCTCTAGTCACTCTGCCATCAAGTCTGTTCCTTTGTAAGCCAATTTGAAAAAAAGAGAAGCAAGTTTTTTGCAATACAAGCGCTGCATTAACATCCATCGAGTTCTCTGTTTGGTATTTTAGTACTAGCAGGGCTGTTAAAGAATTTCACGGTATTGAAAATTAAGAACTCTTTAGTAACTTTATAACTATTAATATAGAGGCTATTTTTATAAGAATTTTCAATTAACATGGGGCTACAACTATTAAAGTTTTCAGCTAATGCTCTTAAATATTGTTTATTATGCTTAATATGACTTTTGGATTCACATCAACAGCATATAAATATTGTCAGAAAACGAGGAATTCCCCCTAATTTCACAGCAGTTTGTCTGATGAAAGCTTCTGAAGCCGCCTTAAAGTTAGAGAATTGAGAGTTCGGTTTCTGAGTTTGGGGACCAGAAGTACGTCATCCGGTTAAGAATATATTTGATTTAACCTTTAGATAGGCTTTATTTATTTGGTATTAGAGAAAAGCCATATAGTAACGAGTTAAAATATTTGTTATTGGCAAATGACGTTTACAGTCAGTCAGAATATTTTTCATTTACGGAAAATGATTACGTTTTATATATTAACAAAGTAAGTATGAAACATATTTTTAAGAAAATATTAGTAATACTGTAAAATACAGAAAATTCGTCACATTTCGAATGATGTCTATAAATTTTATTAAAAATGTACGTGATATTATAGATTATTATTGCTGTAGTCCATCAATACACCTTCATTAATCCGTACCTTTTCGTATTTCATGGCACTTTTTATCACGAAAAAAAAAAAAAAATGTCACAAAAATATTTATAAAACCGTCGGTTTTATTTTCTTAGTCTCCCAGAATGTGCAGTACATCAAGAGGTTACTGTCGTATTTTTATTTATTCAATTCCTACTATCAGTTCACACTCTCCCTATATATCTTGTTCAAATTTCCAATAGTTCATAAAATTCTGTTTATTCATCCACCAAGTTCTAATACTTTTTTTTTTTTAACTTGTAGTGGATGACACTGATGTTAATATGGTTTTTCAAATATTAATTCATCAATTAAATTTAATTAATTATTTTTAGTTTCTTTTTAGGTTTAACTTGCATGTATCTAATAATAGAAGGCGCCAGATGTAAAAGGAAAATTTCAACTTAAAAAGTAGGAATTGACTTAAATTTTTTTTTTTTTTATATTACTTGTTTATAATAATAACATGATTTCATTGTGTTTAGTGTACTTCATAAATTTAAATGACTAATTTCTGAAAACCCAGACACTTTTTTGTTATAAAATATGTAACAGAAACCTTTTACACCTTTTATTACACTCTTCGTGCAATTTTGGAAAATTCTATGGACTTCAATACCACATATCAAGATAGCATCGCTCTCACACATAAAAATAAAAGGAAACATTTTATTTGCCGTTTTAGAAATACTTTTCTTATAAATACAGTTTTCTATCATAAGAGACCAGAATACAGCATTTGTCGTCCGCTAACATAATCTTCTGCATTTCGATAGAACATTCTTTACAACATGATGACCACTCGCATTCCATTCTGTTGACAGTTTTGGTCTTCAAATTCTTCCGTGGCATACTAAAGACCGCAGTTGTTACATTGAAAAGGAGAATCAAGGATGCGGATAGCAATTCTTCGGATTCGTTACGCCTCATTTCCAAAAAACGTGTGTCCTGAGATTTATGTAGGATTTCGCTTGCGATATTTGTCTATCCCGCATTCATCGGCAAGAAAGAAATGGCCCGAAAAGCAGGCAATCCCTCAGCCTCAAGACAATGAAATAAATCGAGAACAAAAACGTCTATCAGATCGCATTATTTTATCATGAATTCAACACGTGTCCGCGAGATTAAAAAAATATTGCTTTTGGTAAACATCAAATAACTCGAATGCGTAAAATTCTTTTAATTCGTGAAATAATATTACTTTTGGACTTTCTTTAGGATAATTTCTTTTGGACTTAATAAATCATAAATTGTTTTCTTGTGAAATATTTTTTTTAATAACATTTATTCAATAACATGTTGTTTTATCATTAACATTTACTCAATAACATGTTATTTTTCAATAACATTTAACACACGTACGCAAGATTAAAAAATATTGCTTTTGGTAAACATCAAATAACTCGAATGTAAAATTCTTTCAGTTCGTAAAATAATATTCCTTTTGGAACTTTCTTTAGGATAATTTGAAATCAGAAATTGTTTTCTTGTGAAATATTTTTTTTTTAATAACATTTATTCAATAACATGTTATTTTATCATTAACATTTAACAAATGTGGGCGAGATTCAAAATATTGCTTTTGGTAAACATCAAATAATCGAATTCGTAAACTAATATTTGTTGGATAATTTCTTTTGGAGTTAATAAATAAGAAATTGTTTTCTTGCGAAATATTTTTTTCAATAACATATGTTTTTCAATATCATTTTTAACACATGTACGCGAGATTAAAATATTGCTTTTGGTAAACATCAAATATGCGTAAAATTCTTTCAATTCGTTAAACAATACTTGTATGATAATTTTTCTTTTGGACTTAATAAATCAGAAATTGTTTTATTCTGAAATATTTTTTTTTTCAATAACGTTTATTCAAACATCATAATCAAAAAACTTTATTGTAATCACAATTCTGTTCTTTGTGTTTTCTTGCCTTTGTTTTTTAAATACAGTTCAAAACAGAGATTTTTTTCTTAGTAAAATGCATTTATAATGAATAAATATTAAACATTTTCAATCTATTTGTTTAGTGAAATTAAATTAATGACAGAATTTTAAAAATTGTCATATTTTTAGTTCACCTAAGATCTTCAACATTAGTTCTTATTCCTTGAACAAGATTGTCATAAATCGTTGAAAATCGTTATCGTTAAATAATATTGCTATTCTTTTTACTTTTAATTTTAAAATAATATATATTAATATAATATTTAAAGTTTTATAAACTTAATCGTTTATTTTAAATATATGAAAAACTGTTTTATGTTTTCAGTAGAAAACAACATAAAAATAAAAGTAAAAAAAATAATTAACAACATTAAAAAGAATTGTGTTCTTTACAATTGTATTTTTAAAATGAGAGGGTTTGGTATGAAGTTATATTTTTATTGAAAAATAGTTGGGATTGGTATCTTGTAATTTATTAATTTAGGATCAGTTAATTGTTTAATTCTCTTGATCATTTAATCTATAAAATATGTTTCAAATCACTGTAAAATGAAATAGAAAATATTTTTTTGTTAACAATGAATATATTCTGTACTGCCATTTTCTCCCTTAACTGTCATAGTATTTATTTTATCAGTTTCTACAGATATGGATAAATTTAGTTTTATTATTGCTTCAAAATTATATAAAAAAAATACTTGCATTCACATAATTTTAGCTTCATTATCTATTTATTGTTTTAATTTCACAATATTATTTTTAATTTTTCAGCGTGAAAGGACATGTAAACTTGCCTATAAACTTGTAAACTTTAAAAGCACCCAAAGGAATAATGATAAAGAAAATAATGAAAAAAAAAAAAAAATAATAAAATGAGGGTTTTTTTTTTGCAGAATTATAACATGAGGTTAGTTCAAGCGTATCATGATCTTTATATTGAATGGCATAAACATGTTACTTGGTATTTTGTATTGAATATTGTTAATCAATAATAATCAGCAAAATTTCAGACAATTTCATTTAAACCCTAAAACATTATTAACAATTATAATGGCAAATAATTTTGTAACGATGCAACATTAAGAAATCTTTAAAGTATAAAAAGATGGTTTTAAATAACTGAAAAGTAATTTGGATCCAAAAAAAAAAATAAGATAAAGAAAGTAAACATTAAAAAACTATTTCATGATTAATGGCAGTATCCGCAACGATATTGGTTTCAGTTGTTTCAATATTGGTTATATATGTTTTTTATCTTTTAAAAAAGGTAATTTAATTATCTCTTTTTCTTATTAACTCAAAGGGCATGAGACCACCGCTATGTTTCAATATTTAACAATGAAGGAAATAGAGGCCGCTCCGCGGCCATGGATCTCCATATAAATCTACAATAAGAGAAATGTTTTTATCATAATATTTAGTTGTTAACTGATGAAATAAGTAATTTTGCATAATCTTTTAAGACATAAAAAACAAAAATTAAAAATGCTTCTAATAAAAAAATCCTCAAATATTTTTTTTTTCCATTGTCTTTTCTATATTATTCTGCGTCCCCAAATTTTTCATGCATATAAAATAATACATAAAAAAAAAAAATCTCTCGTAATGTATGAAAACATAGAAAACATCAGAAATACATGCAGAATGGTTATTTTGCGGTCATATTTCTTGCATCGCTTATCACTCTCATGTGGTGCTCACTCAACGGTTGCTTAGCAACGAAGTCATGTATGAACCATAGCTTTTTAAAATTATTATTTTTTTTTTTAAAGCATTTTGCGTTTCCGTCTTTAACTTCCCACTTTCACAAAATCTATTAACACCCGATTATGAAGGTGTCTTTCAGTGAATTACTTGTAACTGTAAGCTGATAGGCAGTGAATCGAGTCTAAAAGTAATGTGACGGATCATACTTCAAGGAAATTAGAGCCTTAGCATTCAAAATTGATACCTGAAAAAATATTCTGTAATAACATAATTAAAATCATTCCTATTGTAATATATTAACGAATTGTTAGTTATGAATAGATTTAGATGATGAAAAAAAATTTATTTTCAGTTAATTTAATTTTGTCAATTAATGATGGCGAAATTAACTGAAAATCACTTAAATAAACCCATAACTGCAATATTGTTCATGGTTTGAAAGGATCTGGTCCTTAGTATACTGGAGTTCTGAATTAAGGAAAATTTCAACAAACAAACTAGCCTGTAAGTTATGTTTAAGTCGGGAATAAGCACTATAGAGAATCTTTACTTAGTAATTTGGTTTGTCGCTCTACGGTCATTTTATGTGTACTTTAGGCTAACTAGACCTGGACCTACAGTTTATTGTGGATTCCAAACCACTAACAAATATCCATGCCATCGTCAGGATTCGAACATGAAGCCTGTGGTACCGCATGCCAGAGTGCTAGGCTGGCTTTATTTGGTGGAGAGGAAGGAAACAAAAATGTGGAGGATAATAGTGTTAACTTATCAAATGCCGACTGGATGTTTTTTGTCAAATCGTGGCGTCAACAAAAGAGGCCAAAGCTAAAATGCTTGTAAATTAATCGACTAAGCTTTACCTGTTCATACTTTGTCTATTAGAAACGTAAATGACCTAAACTTAAAAAAAAAAAAAAAAAATACGTAAACTAATTGATATTTAAAAATAATTTTGGAGATTTTGGATCTATATACTATTACAAAGATTTCGTCAAAATTTTCAGCAAAAATTATATTGTCATTAATAATGAAGTTTCGTGGTATTCATTGATTACTAAAGATATATGACATATCATTCTAGTATTTCTGAAAAAAATTCTACGAACATAAAATATTATTAATTGTAAGAAAAGTAATAAAAACAAAATAATAAAAAACAATAATAAAAATTAATAATAACAGAACCAGAACAATAAAAAAAAAAAAAAAAAAAATAACCCAGTTCTTTTTTATTTTATTTAGATTAATAAGTTATTGTTAAAATAAACAAAATATCTCATAATGTAATTTAACGATTGCATTTGAGATATTTTTTCTGTTAATGCACAAATTCATTTAATTAAAAAATTAAATTACTACTTTGTTCAGTTGCGTCCCTTACTTGCGAAAGGATGCTATGATATTTTGGAAAATCGTCTAGCTGTTAATATTTGAAAAATAGAAAAGTAGTACATTAATTAATAGGAGAAAATAGTTAAGATAATCACCGAACAATTCAAAAAATAAATCGACAACTTTTTTTCTCAACAAATAACGCGTCGTCACCTGCAAAAAAAAAATTGTGCATTTCTAATTTTAAACTTACTCTCTTCCAAGCTATAGAATATTTTTTGCCAAGAACAATATTACATTCTGATATGGATTGCGAATATAGTTTATTAACAATAGATTGAAAAATAGATTATATTTTTCATAGTTTATGAGTGATTCATCAAAATTTATTTATGATTCTATCTATTGTATCTATCGATTTGTTTTCATACATATGGTACTTTGTTTGTATATATAATATAATAACTTATATAAACTTGATAAACAGGGTAACTTATTTGCCAGTAGGCAGACGGCCTTGGCCCACCACGGGGTTGTTGCGCCAATGAAGAAGAAACAGGATAACTTAAAAACTACAGCTTTTTAAAGATCAATTCCTTTCTTTTTTGAATTTAATATTCTGTTTTAGAACGGAATGCTCATCATCTCATAACTAAAAATTCCGAAAAAATAAATTTGTTTTTGTAATTAAATAATAACATTATTTTTTATGGTCATCAGATTTTTACGCGCCTGCCTTAAAACAGACTGGTGCCATCAGTTGAGTTATAAAAAATTTACAAATTTATTTTAAATTTATTTTCCATCTTAAAAACAAATTCTAACATATTAAAGGTATTAATAAGAATGATTACATTATTTAGTGAATTTATATTATTTAAAGCCAAGGCGTTACTTAAAATATCAAACTGTTAATCCCAGTACATATATTTTTCTTAATAAAATTTACCAAGTCTAAAAAAATTATTTTCCATGTAGCCGGTAACTTGCTGGTTTTATATAAAAACTAAAATATTATACAGAGTAAAAATATTATACAGTAAAAATATATACATGAGTATGTATTATGCTCCATGTTAAACAAATTTAATTCAAATTTATAACTTTGAACAATAAACTTTAAATATGTATTAAACACAAATATATATTGATCTAGTAAAATAAGTTCATGTATACATTTGTGTTTAATGCATATTTAAAAGTTTATTGTTCTAAATCAGCACGAATATGCAATAATATTTAATGCATGCAAGGAAAGGAATAGGAGTTATTCAGCCAGACATTGGATTATATGGTTTATTGCATATTCACAGTCATTACAGAATGCAAGCGTCGAGACAGTTTAAAGTCCTCATAACGAACGCGGAAAAAGTCCCAAGTATAACAGTTCTTTCGAAATACAGATCTTCGATGGGAAACAAGATTAAAGCGAAACGGTCTAGGAATAAGAAATTTTATGGTTTAATGACGATAGGTTAAGAGAGTTTAATGTTTTACTGATTCCGGTATTTTCCCATGAGTTTTTGGTCTGCTTCCAATGTAGCACGAGATCTATTTAAATATTTTATGGGAATTACGAAACTGCATAAACGAATTTAGAAAACAAGTAATATAAAAAAAAAAAAAAATTTAAGTCTATTCCTACTTTTTATTCACTATATTGCAGAAAGACCTTTATAAATAATTTTCATTCATTTTTTTAAGTTTATCTGGCGCCATCTATTGGTAGATACATGCAGCTTAAATGTAAAAAAAACTAAAATTAATTAATTAAATTTAATTACTGAATTAATATTTGAAAAAACTGCATTAACATCAAGTGTCATCCACCACAAGTTCAAAAAAAAATGTATTTGAACTTGAGTGGATGAATAAAAAGTATTTATGAACTATTGAAAATTTGTACAAGATATATATAGGGAGAGTGTGAGCTAATAGAAGGAATTTAATAAGCATTGAAATAGTTGTATTTCAATAAATTATAATTCACATTAAACAAATTTGAAAGACAGAAAAAAAAATTAACATACATGCATAAATTAAAATTTCTGTTAACAGTGATGGTAAAAATATAAATTATATTGCTCTATGTTTTTGATATTGTCTAAAAATTATATCAATACATTATTAAAGTTATGTTTACTGTTAATAAATTCCAAATAAATATATATTATTTTTTTGATATTTTTAAAAGTAAAATTATAAAATAAATGTATTTAAAATTGCAGCTTAGTTAAAAAAAAATAACAATTCGAAACACTCAAGTTTACATGCAAAATAAGTAGCAAAATTTAATTCAATATTAAAATGCTATTACTAAATGCTACTATTATGTATTGATCCTAATAAATGCTACTGTTATGTATTTTATGCAAGCAAAATAAATTTGTAGCATTTACTAGCATTACTTGTATAACATGCATAATAATTGCATTTAATTATTTAAAATGCATTAATATGTAAAAGTTGTTATTATGAATAAGACAATTTTATTAATTTGTAAAAAATAAACAAATAAATGCAATGTGTTCATTCAAAAAATTGTTTAATATTCAGCACAATTTGACAATTTAATTTTTGCTAATCCAATAATAAAGTTTTTATTGATTAAAAATAAATACTAATTATTAATAAAAATAAATGAAATAAAAAAATTATTTATTATATTTATCTTAACATATAACTAATTTTCTACAAGTTCACTTCAAACACATATTAAATGGACAATAAAAACCTTTATTCATCAATTATTTTCGATAAAGCATTCACTATATGAGTTCTTCGTTTTGGAAAAAAAAAAAATTATTATTTATTATATTTTGTTAAATTAAAATTATATATAAATTTCTTTTATTCTATTAAAAATGGTGTGGATTCATTTTAAGTAATATTAAATACATTTTAATTGAAATAGTTTAAAACAAATATAGACAGTTAGTTAATAAAATTATGTGGCGATATTATTATGCTAGATATTGCTAAATATGATTATAATTAAACATTAAGAAATAATTTCATTCGCTACAGATGCATAACTGAACAAAAATGTCAATCATCATCAACGTTTAGATTAAAATATTTTAATTACTAAGTAAATTATCATCAATTGAAAAAACCAACACTATTTTTATGGTAAATACGTAAAGACAATAACAAAAAATAAAATCGCATAATTTTTAAATTTTTTAATTTTCTTCCATAATTAAAAATACTTCTGTAATCGAAGAATGTTTTGTTTCGTTACAGATAAATGTATGAACGAAACTTTCCAGTCACTCAATGTAATTCCGATACAATAAAACAAATACGATTGAGATTATTTTAATTGTTATTGATTGAGACAATTACAAAAAAAGTAAGCAATTTCTAGAGAAAATCTAAAATGGGTGTATAAATACAAAAAAAAAATTTAGAAACAAACTTTTCAACTTTTCAGTTGAATTAATAAAATAAAAATTTTAAGTTTAGTAATAAAGATTGCAAAACCAAAATAAGCATAATAAATTGCAAAACCAAAAATTTCTGTTATAAATTACAGTTTATATTATAATTATATAAACCCATTAAATTTCATGGTATAATTTATTTAACCGTTTTCATTCTACCTTAAAATGAATTAAAAGCCATATATTATAATTTTTGATAATAAATATATACAAAAAGCTCATTTTCATTAGTAAATTCCGTATATTTGTGTTTTTTATTTTATAAGATTTTTTAGTTAATCAAATATATTTTTCACAATACTTTTATTTTATCTTTCCATTTTATCTTTTATTTAGTAGCATGTTTTTCAGTACTTTTGTTTTACTTATTTGTCTTGCTTTAATATGTAACGAATTTTAATTTTAATTTATTATATTTTATTATATTTTTACTCATAATATTTTATTTTTTTATATTTATTTATTTAATTAATTTTACTTTAATTTACTTCACAGAGGAGTCCCTAAAAAAAAAGATTGGCAATTTTTAACAAGTTATAACAGGAAAAAAAGTGTGGTAAAAAATTTTTTTCAAACATAGTATTTTTTAATAATGGTTTTTTTAATACTTTTAATATACTCCTAAAATTGTAATATAAAAATGCGTTTATTAAGTAATAAATTATAATTTTTATTAATTTAATCTATTTAAATTTATCTATTTCATTAATTCATAACAGTTTTTTTATAATCTTGGCAGTTTTCTTTGTTCTTCTCTTTTCAAAGTTGTTAATTATTTTAAAGTATCTGTTTTTGTATTCGATTATTGATAATAGCTATTTTACAATTCCTACTATTAGATCACACTCTCTCTATATACATTTATATATCTTGTTCAAATTTTCAATCGTTAATAAAATACTTTTTATTGATCCACTCAAGTTCAAATACATTTTTCTAAACTTGTAGTGGATGATACTTGATGTTAATACAGTCTTTTCAAATATTAATTCATTAATTAAATTTAATTAATAATTTTTAATACTTTTTAAATAGAGTTTTAGCAGTTTGTAATGAAAATTGAAATCAACAGGCAATAGCTAAATCAGTAAAATGCAAGGATTTCAATATTTTTCACGTGAAGGTGAAGAATGCGAGGTCAATTCTTGCGAAAATTAAATTATAAACGAAAAAAAAAAAAAATAGGAAGCGAATAAATAGTAACAAACAAAAATAATAGTCCAACAGCATATATAGAAAGGAAAATGGGAAATTCGTTTTCTATTTTGCAACATAATATTGTGATTCTGTCATATGTATATACATATTTATGTTAATTGTAATTATTTAATAAAAAGTAACTAAAAATAAAATTTTTCTTTGTTGACCAAAGTATGAATTGACTTAAAAATTTTTTTTTTTATTACTTGTTTGTATTTGTTCCAGACATGGTTTAATATTTTTAAACGCAACAAAAATGTCAACGATAATACGTATTGCCCATTATCCGATAATTTCGAATATGCGACACACTGATCATTGGGTTCTAGCCATTGTGTTGTGAAGAAAGGAATTTAGGTTTTTGCAATGCTTTTTTAAATGGCGAAACTGAAAGACTGTTCGTGCCAACCCAACAGGATGAACCAACCCATTAAATAAACAAGTAATATGGAAAAAAATTTAAGTTAATTCCTACTTAGGTCAACAAAGAAAAATTTTATTTTAGTTACTTTTTATTAAATAATTACAATTAATATAGATATGTATATACGTATGACAAAATCACAATATTAAGTGGCAAATAGGAAAAGCGAATTTCTTTGCAAAATTAAAATTTCATTAAAAATTAATTAAATTTAATTAATGTATTAATATTTGAAAAAAACTGCATTACATTCAGTGTCATCCACTACAAGTTTAAAAAAAATTTGAACTTGAATGAATAAAAATGTATTTTATTAACGATTGAAAATTTGCACAAGATATTAAAAAAAAAAAAAAATTTTTAAGTCAATAGCAGGAATTTTTTTTTTTCATACATATTGCAAAACAACTTCATATAAGAGTAAATAATTTTGTATTTATTTTTTGATGCAAAGTTTTCTGGCGCCATCTATTGGTAGATACATGAAACTTAAATCTAAAAAACTAAAATTAATTAATTAAATTTAATTAATGAATTAAGATTTGAAAAAATTGTATTAACATTCAGTGTCATCCACTACAAGTTCAAAAATGTATTTGAACTTGAGTGGATGAATAAAAAGTCATTTTATGAATGACTGAAAATTTGAACAAGATATATGTAGGGAGACTGTGAGCTAATAAAAGGAATTGAAAAAGTATTTTATTAACGATTGAAAATTTGAACAAGATATATAAATATACATATAGAGCGAGTGTGAACTAATAGTAGGGATTGAAAAAAATGACTTTATACAATTATAACAATTTAGAACTTCATATAAGAATATAAACTGATTGGTTTATTTAAATTTGTCTTATGCATGTTATTTTTCGCCTGCTGAATAATTTCTGTTTTGCAAATTCATAATCGCCCAATTGCCACTCAGACAATGGCAAGTTCGGAGCATTCTCCACAGTTCATGAGATTCTTAATTTGTGCGTGCAGACTTCCTTATCGACTGCCGTATTCCATACCTAAAAAGAAAATATGGCCGACAGGTCAACTGAAACGACGGATTAGCCAGGTTCAGCGAGTAAGTAGCTGGCGACTCTGATAGGCAATGGCAGGAATTTTCTACTTCCATTACCATCAGGGAGAAATTTTCACCCCTTCTTCTCTCTCTCTCTTTTTCTTTAAAAATGTTTTTTTTTTTTTTTTTTTTTATTGTTGATTTGGTTTCGTTCTTCCAACTTCGTCTGTATTCGAAATGGAAGTCAATGAACGATGGGAACAGCGTATGCGAAACCCCGAAATTACTCGGCCACGACAAAGGATTTCTACAAAAGAAAGTGACGTTTGTTGTGCTAAATAGAGCTCTGCTTCCATTTTTGACTGTTTTGATTTCTACTTTGAATGCGTTAAATAACTAATTACAATGCGAAATCATTAAAATTGTACTAAAGTAATTTAAAATTAGAATCGTGAGGTGGATAAAATTTAATTGAATAAACAGATTCGATAAAAATGGAATTGTAATTATATTTAATGATATATATTCCATTCCGGTTATAAGAAGATTAATTACAATGTTTTACAAATATTTCGATGTGAACAGACACATCAATATGAATATTATCAACATCAATATGAATATAATCAATAGACCAATATGAATATGATGAATAGACATTAAAATAATTATTTACAATGAAATCATTAAATTTTACTAAAGCAATTTTAAATTAGAATCGTGTGGTAGATAAAATTTAATTGAATAAACAGATTCAATGGAATTATAATTATATTTAAAAATATAATATTCCGGTTTTAAGAAGATTAATTACAATGTTTTACAAAAATTTCAATATGAATATCCTCAATAGACATATCAATGTGAATATTATCAATAGACTCATCAACATGAATATCCTCAATGGGCACAACAATATGAACATCCTTAATGGACACAACAATATGAATATCATCAATTGTCACATCAATATGAATATCCTCAATGGACACAACAATATGAATATCATCAATAGACACGTCAATATGAATATTGTCAATAGACACGTCAAAATGAATATCATCAATTGTCACATCAATATGAATATCCTCAATGGACACATCAATATGAATATAGTCAAAGGACATCAATATGAATATAATCAATAGACACTTCAAAATGAATGTCATGAATAGACACATTAATATGAATATTCCTGAATAGACACGATATATAGTTAAATAAAAAGTTTTTTTCACAATATCTTATGATTTTTCTTCTTATTTAATGTTTAATTTTTCAATAGTTTTTGTTTACATATTTGTCTCGCTCAATATGTAACTAATTTTAATTTTTAATTATTATATTTTATTTTTTTTTTTTTACTTATAATATTTTAACGTAATAAAATTAAAAATTAATTGCAATGGAAATTTTAACTATGCATTCTATAAAAATATAAATTTACAAATACAAATTTAAAATAATAAAATTCTATTTTAATAAATAATATTTTGATTTTAACATTTTATCAGTTTTTAAAAAATTAAATGCAGTTATTTCATTAAGATCATTCAAGCAACTAATGATCTTTTTAAGATCATTAGTTGCTTGAAAACAAGTATCATTAATATTTAAATCAATAAATATTCCAAATAAAGATATTTGATTAAGTCGTGATTTTTTGGTTGCTCTTTGTTTAATAGAAATGCATGACAAAAAAGTTTAAAAATACTTTTAAATATTAAAAATTTAAATGTCTAGAAATTTATCTAGACATTGAAATTTTTTAATATATCTATAAATATTTTAGAAATTTATGTCTAGCAATTTTATACATATGTAGGCAGTTTAAAACAATTTAAACATTTTAATTTAATAACTTTAATAACATAAAAAAAAAATTATTTTTCCATATTGGAATAATTTGACATTAAATTGTGTTAATAAATAGTGAAAAAAAAGAAAACAATTTTTATAAACTGAGTAAACATGACAGAAAAACGATATTTTATAGTTTTATGTAGTAAATTAATAATATTTGTTGATATTTATATTAAGTTGTTTATTTTCACTAATTTAGATTAAAATTCTGTATATGAAAGGTGAAACTAATATTAAGATGAAAATTTGTAGGTGAAAATTTTAAAATGAATACGTATGAATCCCAATAAGAATTTTAAAATTAAAGAACTGGAATTGAGTGAAAGAAAAAATTCTTGGCAAAAAAAAAAGTAGTCAAACAATTATAAAAACTCGGTTGCTTATACAAAGAAGGAAATAAAAATATTACATCAAGAGCAAATTTTAAAACCCAAACCCAAACCTAAAACCTAAACCAAAATTTGACATCCATCAGAACTTGGGAGGAACTTTCAATTTAATCAAATATGTTGAAGTAAATATTCACCTAATTGAATCAAAATTGTCGTATAAGTTGCATAAAAATTTGAAAAAAAAAAAAAAAAACTATTTCTATTGATACCATTGAAAAACAGTTGAAGAAATATAATCTATTACTACTTACCCAGGAAGATACTTTACATTTATGGAGTGGCTGGACTTTAATGCATGGCATTATTCAAGAAAAATAAACACAAATTACTGCTAAAGACTAATATTTTCTAAAGAAATTAGATTTTGCTTTTTGGATTAAAAATTAAAAAAAATAAAAATGTTTGCAGAAAACCTGACACGAAGCATCAAAAAGAATACCTAAATATACTAAATATAATGATCTATAGATTTATGGTTAACAATCATATAGAATTAAAAAAAATGAGTTTTTCCTTGATCCCTAATGGACAAAAAAAATGGATTATTTAAACATTTTAAAATAAAATTTAAAGCAGAGTTTACATAATTTTGATTTATCAGACATATATTGCTTACAGCGAGATAATGATCTCATAGTAATCAAACCGTGGATGTTATAAAGTACTATAATACAGAAGAGATGTCTAAGCAATTCTCAGACTTACATGAAGGGACGGATTTAGATGAAAAGAAGCCCTAGGCTATTCCACTTATGAGGCCCTTTCACCTCCCATTTTTAAGTTTGTAAATTACTTATTATGTTTGTTTATTATTCATATGTGTAGATTTTCTCCTTATTTTTGATTCAGTGTTTTAGTGTTTACTGTTTTTTTAGAATAGTGTAATTCTAATTTTGCTAACAATTTAAATGTAGGCCCCTCTGATCTTGAGGCCCTAGGCTGAAGCCCAGTAACCTATAGGAAAATCCTATACATGCTATGCATTCTTACATGGGATATAATAAAAACGATAAAACAGATATGTTAAGTCCGATATGTTACTGATGAAAAATCGTAAGTAACGACGAATGAACAAAAGTAAAAATGATTCAACAAATTGAAAAGTATCAAAGCCAGATAATTTTACATCAAAAAGCCTTAATAAATTTATTTAAAAAAGAGGAGGAATTTTTTGTTAAATTTCCATAAGATTTCACTTGATGCATGCGGTGTTGGTGGAATTTTCAGCTCCTCATTACTTTTTATTTTTTTGCTTCCTATATTGGAGATAGTTTTACCTTAAAATAATTAATGAAAGATAGTGAAACGATTAAATAATATATTTATATTCACAAAATAATTTCCAATGGTTTTCTTCGTGAATACCTATACTTAGGCTTTCTCTGTAAACTGCATACATTTGACTTGCTTTAAAAAAAAATCACTGAATTTTGCACCAATTGTGGTGCCCAATTTGCTTAAGATATGAGAAAATTAAACTTTTAGAGAACAAGGAACTAAAATGAAACACATCCACCATGAAAACTCTTTCCGCCGCAGTGTCTGTGCGATGACGGCCACCATAAAAACAGGTTATATTTGGAGAAATTCATTTTGAATACGGGTATTTGGTATTATTATTTGATGATTTGATCTTGCTTTATTCTTGTCGCCAGTTTTTGGCTGTAAAAAGAGTAGTTCATTAGTCTTTTATTTGGTTTTACTGTTGTAAGTGTCCTTACAATTGATCACTTTCAATCGCTTTTGTTGAATATCATTTACCTTTTTCTTTTTTAAATTAGTTGAATTTCGTTATTATTATTTTTCTTGTTGCTTAATCTTTAACTTTTAAAAATATTCTTTCACTTTTGGAGAGATATTTAAAAAATATTCTTTCACAATTCCAATATCAGCATCATGGATCGTAACAATATCCTTAATTGGCTTCAAATTAATTCCAGTTGCAACAACATTTTAAAACAAGAACACAAGAAGAATTTCAGAATACTAACAATATTTAAAATCCATTTGCAAATAAACATTTTTTAAAACAAGAACAGAAGAAGAATTTCAGAATAAACAATATAATGACTTCAAATTTCCAGTTGCAACAATTTTTTAAAACAAGAACACAAGAAGAATATCAGCCAGTTGCAACAACATATTTTAAAACAAGCAAGAAGAATTTCAGAATACTACAATATCTTTAATTGACTTCAAATTGGTTGCAACAACATTTTTTAAAACAAGAACACAAGAAGAATTCAAATTAATTCCATTTGCAACAACATTTTTAAAACAAGAACACAAGAAGAATTTCAGAATACTAACAATATCTTTAATTGACTTCAAATTAATTCCATTTGCAACAACATTTTTAAAACAAGAACACAAGAAGAATTTCAGAATACTAACAATATCTTTAATTGACTTCAAATTAATTACAGTTTTTAAAACAAGCACAAGAAGAATTTCAACATTTTTTTGAAAACAAGAACACAAGAAGAATTTCAGAATACTAACAATATCTTTAATTGACTTCAAATTAATTCCATTTGCAACAACATTTTTTAAAACAAGAACACAAGAAGAATTTCAGAATACTAACAATATCTTTAATTGACTTCAAATTAATTCCAACAACATTTTTAAAACAAGAACACAAGAAGAATTTCAGAATACAATAACATTTTCCATTTGCAACAAATTTTAAACAAGAACACAAGAAGAATTTCAGAATTTATCAGAATACTTTGCTGGTCATTAAACGGTGTCTTTGCGAGGATTATTCATTATTACTTTTTAATTTGTAATTTTTCAGCTCATTATATTTGCATATTATTTTTGAGAGCTTTTTTAACATGCTTTACAGTTTCTGTAAATCCTCCAAACTTTGGACATTTTCCCCCAGTATGAAAAATAATAAAATCCCATAGTTAAATTTAATGCAACGCAATCATATTCCCAAGCTGCTAAATACTTGATATAGATGTCCCAGTAGCAGACAATAAATTTCCCAGATTCTGAAATTTTATCCTCCAATTATTAGTCGTAGTTGGATTATCGTACTTTGTATACAATGTATTTCCTCCCAAAAATAAAAACCAGCAGCTGAAATATCACATGCATCAATCTAAGTGCACAACAGTGTGACAAACAGGAATGGAAGACAACCTACTCGATATGAATCCCCCCTGTATGGTAACCTATTCTCTTAACAACTGCCATTCTACAAGAGTTCTCGTCTGAGACAGACAGGCAATACAAACCACGTATCGACATGAAATCGTCGGCAATAAGATATTCTGAAAACAAATTATCAGCCTGTGAATTAAATAAAAAAAATTTTTTAATTTATTTAATTCAATAAAATTATCTCTTTTGCTTTAAAACATCCATTATTAAGAAAAACGTGGTAATTTGAATGAATCAATAGTAAAGCTGTTTAATTTCTATTGATCAATAATAAAGAAATGAAATTGTACAAATTGTAAATAGTGGCACAAAATAATGAAAGATTGAAATAAGAAGTTACTTTTCTATACTTATTATGATTTTTTAAGTCTGTTTGACAACATTATAGATTATTATAAACGTATATTCTTAATTAATGTGATAATGAATTACAGATGAATTGTAATTCATTATCACATTAATTAATTCACTATCACATTATCCCATTGATGATTTGGGAAAACTTTTTAATTCTATAACCATTCTAAAATATTTTTGGGGGTTGTTTTAAAACATTTTGATAAGTTTATTAATATATATATAAAATTTTTAATCACTGTTTGTCTAATAAACGTTAATTTTCTTAAAAATACTCCATTATAAATATCAATATTCATCTTATTTAAACAAAAACCATTCTCTGTCAGTGGTCAACAAAGTTAACATTTCGAGTCCAATGTTATAATATTCGAGATCAGTGTGATTGAAGATCGATGGAAACACATTGCTAAACGGCAAATTTTATATTCAGTTTATAAAAGTCTAATTTTAAAATATATAAAAATATTGAATTTTAATTATTTTGTTAACTAAATTAAATTTGTATATAATATAAAATTAAGAAGATTATCAAAAGTAAAAATATATCGTTGACGCTACGCCAATGCAATAATGCAGCTTAACTGGCAATGCTCGCAAAATTTCTTTAAACATCGACTCCTTCAAAATTTTCTTTATTTTGTGATTAATTTCTCTCTATATGTGAAATTTTAAATATTAATAAAACTCATTTAAACTCCTTTTTGCCTTTCATTATATTAAATTAGTAATAGTAAATGCAGAGGATGTAGATAATGCCCAAGAAACTCGTAAATGATTGATGGTTAAAAAAAAAAAAAAATTTGAGATCCTCTGATCTAAGAAATATACAAAGAAATTTATTATTTTATACCTATATTAATTTCAAAATAATATAGGTATAGAATAATAAATTTAATATAATACAAGTATTTCCTCAGACGCAACTAAACTATAAAAAAACTCAGATGAATTAAAATTCAAAGGAAGTTGCCATATTAAAGCTGCCTTCCTGCCAAAAACGTTTTAGAATCTCTACATCATCATAATCACTGAAAAGTCCGTAATAACTGCTATTTTCTTCTTTGCTTCATTCAGAAGAGAATAATTTCAGTGGAAATATTTTGGGCAGCAGCCAAAAGAAGACGAATTGTCGCTGGTTCATTAACTCTTTCTGGAACTAACGTTGGTTTGAAACACTTAAGAAGCTGTGAAACGAGCCGAATGTGAAAGGTATGCGGCTAAAAATTCCTAAGAATATCCTAATCTGCAAAAATATAAATAAGTGAAATGAAAACAATTCACGCTTAACGTCAAAAAAGGCTATATCTGAAAGAAAAAAAAAAAAAGAAAAAGGAAAAAAAAAAAAAAAAAAAAAGCGAGAAAAAAAAAAAAAACTCTTTTCCAATGGTAAAAATACCGAGAAAGTATTTTGCGTGGAAAGATTCTTTTAGGAAGATGTTCACATTGTAGGGTGGGAAGAGCTTTAAAACTTGAAACCGGTCTCCTCCTACGCAAGCCTGTACTTAGGTGTTCCAACACCGAAAAAAAATGTACATATACATAATTAGTCTTTTTTTGAATTCGCAAGGATCAAGCATAAAACAGAGAGATATATATAAGGGGAGATATAAAGGTATTAATGAAATCACTACCATGCTAGAAGCGTATTTAAAAATTATTATAATAAAAATAATGCAGTAATTTAGAATTTAATAGTTAATTTGTAGAATCATTTTATGTAAGTAAATCTTGAAAATGCTATTCAAATTTTGATAATCACAACTGATCACGTAGAGATCAATTGTCATATAATCGATTGTGTATAATTATTTACTGAACTGGTTGAACTACCGTTGTGTTACTCAAAATTGTTATAAATCTAACAATATACATATTCAAAATATTTAATCTTTGGTTCTCGTCTTTTAAAATTAATATATTTTGAGAAAAAAAAAAATCGTTATAATAATTTTAAATTCTTCATAAATTTCATAAAAGAATTAATTCAAGTTTACGAAATAACAATCTGAATTTGAATGTTTATAATTTATGATATATAATTAATAAAATAAATATTTAGTAAACAAGTAAGCTAGAAAAACGATTCTCATCAATCATGAAATTTAAAATCTTATCATTTTAATTAAAATAACTTTCAGTGGTTAGTGGTATACAAATTAATTTTCAATTTAAATTATTGAATTTCATAAAAATAAAAAAAAAGAAAAAATATTAAAACAGAACTTCCTTTTTTTATTTTCTGTTATATCTAAGAATGTTTTTAAGGTACATGAAATTTTTTTCTATGAAAAATATTAGATAATTTTATCTAGGGCTTAAGAATTTATCAAAATGAAAAATTATTGAGTTATATTGAGTTATAATGGACTTTTAGATCATATAATATGTGTGCCTTATAAAGATTAGTAATATTGGGCTCTTCTGCAAAAATTAAAATTATTTTTAAAAATATGAGCTAACAAACTGTTCACAAAATTGTTGAAAATATTTTCTCTAATAATATTTATTTTTATTCATCTTAACAAAGAAAATAACTATTGACATTTCATATTTAATCAATATATTCTGCAGGATTAAAATTTTAATATGTTCAAAAAAAGAAAATTATAAAAACTACTTTTCCAAATTTCACTTTATCATGTGTGATAAAGTGAGTGAACAAGAAGTACACCAATTTCAATAACAAGATGAGGTAATTGGTCTACTACAAGAACGGGATTTCTGCACTTGAGGGCTCCGCTTGTTTATTTGGCGATTTTTTCCATTGTGGATTTCGCCAAGTGATGGTTAAATTAACTTTAAAATTCAAATATAAACTATAACACTGTGAACATTATGAAGAAGCAATTGTTCAAATACAGCAAGAAGCACTTTTTTCGATGGTTATATCGACACTATTTCGAGGATATTGGAAACAATAAATATTTTGAAGATCAGACAATTCAAAATGAACTACAGAACACGTAACTTGATATGGGTCAATCATTATATTTAGCAACAAATATTTCATACCAGTTTCAAAACACACATGAATAAAAATCACATGAAAATCAGTGTTTATTTTAAATAAATTTTTTAAATGAAAGCTTCTAGTGAGGAGATTAATCCTAGTCTTATTTATTTTTATTTTATAGCTTTACTTTTCTGGAAGGATCTCTAGCCATGGAAGACATCGAATTCCTACTTGATAGCTATTATAAAATCATTTTTTTTTTTTTTACTGAACTTATGAATCATGTAAATTTACCAAGGTTTTCACAATTTATTAGTATTTTCATTATCATATGCTACACAAAAAAAAAAATTTGGTACACGTGATTGATTTGTTATTTTTTCGAAAAGAAATAATTTTATATTTATTTCATATGAAATTGTGTCAAATTAGGATAAAACATGCAATATTAAAAAAAAAGAAAACTGATTACATCATAAAATTATTTATTTGTAAGCTTGTCAATTCAATGAAATATCAGCCTGCATATGACTCATGTTTTCTGCTGAGTGCTCGTTTTTTAGCACGAAAGTAAACAGCGGATGTGGGCTTCAATGATTTACAAGACAATGTTAGGGCGTCAACGAATTTAAGAATCTTATTTGTCGATACAAAACATTTAACATGGATACTTCTCAATATTGTTCTCTTGAAAACTGACAACTCCCTCAACCAAACAAATTTAATTTGTTTCAAATGTATTCAAGACGTAACCACACTTTTCACACTTTTGCCAACAAGGAGGAAATTTGGCATGAAAGGTTTGAACCTTTTTCAATTCCTTCTATTAGCTCACACTCTCCTACATATATCTTGTTCAAATTTTCAATCGTTAATAAAATACTTTTTATTCATCCACTCAAGTCAAATACATTTTTGGAACTTGTAGTGGATGACACTAGATGTTAATACAGTTTTTCAAATGTTAATTCACTAATTTAATTTAATTAATTAATTTTATTTTTTTTTAAAATCCAAGTTGCATATATCTACCAATAAATGGCGCCAGATAAACTTAAAAAATGAATTTATAAAGAAATTTCTGTAATATAGTGAAACAAAAGTAAGAATTGACTTTAAAATTTTTTTTATATTACTTGTTTGCATATTAAATTTAAGGCATAGTTAGGCCTTTTAAAAACTTAAAAACGAAAATTACTATTATCATTAATAGTGATTGGCTTCCTCTGTAACAAAAGAAAGAAATAAGGAAAAACTGTTAATTTTATTTTGAATTAATATCCGGATAAAAAAGGGCAGTTTTAGTTTGATATTTATAAAAACATCAGAATTTTTAATATTCTAAAATTCAAATAAATATCCGAATTAAGAGATTAAAAAATTATCTGATAGATTAATTATTCATGAATACCAAAAGTATATCAATATTATTATTTATGTATTCATCACTGTTTGGGAATGGTAACAAATTTTAATTGACGATCTTATTCTAAAAATTCTTGATTCACTTATTCCTTCTTTTTGCTATTAATAAACTGTTGTTATTTAAAACTCTTGTTATTGGGCTTTATAAAGTTTTCACTGTTCAAAAGGAATACATAAATAAAAATAACAACTCTTTGTAAATTTTCTTTTAAAAACAAAATTAAAAAGAAAATTTAGAATTTTTCAGGATGAATATTTATTTTTAGTTACAAGTTTGAAATTTTTCACGCCTTTACTATTTATATTTCATAACTATAAACACTAATAAATCTACTATTCTTCAATATTTGTAATTTTATATAAAAGTTGTGTCTCTTAAATATTTTCTTTTATCAATTATTATAACCATAATATAGCTTCAGTTTATGAATGTTTTTACAATAAAAAAAAATTCTTTTGATATTGGATAGGTGAGTCATTTACAAATACTTTAAATAATGCATAATATTACTGTAGTATGTCATATAAAAACATACTGAAAATTGAACATAATTTATCTATAAAACATTGAATCAATTGATGTTTGTTTACCGTATATAGAAGCAAATCTTACACTAGAGAAAGGTTCAAAACTATATCAGGAACAGGGACATCAGGTTGTAAGAAAAAAGTGTTACAAAAGCTGTAAAGGTACTAATAATATCTGCCGATAACGGTCTGACAAAACGTTACGGTCACAGAAATATTGCACACTTTCATAAAATTAGATTTTATTGTTGCAATAACAAAAGATTTCGAAACGTATCTGAAGTTTTAGATCCATCCTCAAACCTGTATCTGTGCAATAAAAAAAAGACCACAGAGATTAATATCTGTTAGGAGCAATCCCACTTAAGCATCAAAGCGTAAAATTTTTAATTAAAGTAAACAGAACGAACAACAAAAGACGTGGTGTACATTATCTTATCCGAGAATTTTAATTGTGTTGTTTGTTTTTGGTTGTTTATGTAAAAGAGTGAGAAGAGCCAGTTTTACGACATTGCATGATGTCGTTAATGTCGTAACAAAAGATAAGTTGAGGAAAAAGGTGAGAAAATATCTAATGGTGCATGAAAAAAAGTGATAAATATAGTAACAAATTACTGAGTTTGGTTTGGATTTCAGAGCCAGTTCTTTATGCATTGCACCCTTTTTTTGTTCTTTCATACCTTAAAGTGTATAAAAAAGAACGTTAATTACTGATTAACACTGAAATTATATTATCCAACTTGGTATTTCTTAACTTTGATAAAATCTATTCCTTTTGTTATTAACGATGGATTAAGGGGTTACATATAATTTATTTAGGTTGATCCTAATTTCTATGATTAATCCTATTGATTGTCAGAAAAAAATCTACATAGAGGCTCATTAAGAACAAAGTCCTCTAAGCCGAAAAATTTTAAAAACATCATATTTTTAATGATGTATTTTATTTTTATAATTTATAAACATTGATGAATTTTAATATATACGTTTATTAATACAAATTAAATTTTTTGTGAAGTTCAGTATTAAATACGTTTTTATTTCCTCTTTTAATTTTTCTAATAGACATATAAGAAATTAACGATAAAAAAAAAAATCAATAACACACTTTAACATATATATACAAAAAAAAGAAGTCTTGAAACACGTAATCACCTTATGGAATATTTGAAATAAATTCCTTCTTAAATACGAAAAAGAAAAACATTCTTTATTTACTTTGAAATACAAATTAAATAAAATATATTTGTTGAACCACTACTTGAAAACTTATTTGTAATTTTTAATGCATAAATATGATGGGAATTTGTATAATATGTACTATTTATATTAGATATATATATGTACTATTTATATTAGATATATATATGTACTATTTATATCAATATAATATACATATACACTATTATATTATATTGATATGTTAATAAATTTATTAATACAAATTCTAATGAAAATAATTTTGTTATTTCAGATATCCACAACCAGAAAAGTTCAGCTCTTATATTTTTAAGACATAGTTAAATAGCTTTGACTAACATAATTCTACAATTCCCGTTGGATAAATGCCTTCAAAGCAATGTTAACTCACTTTCAGAAAAAAAAAAGATTCCTGAACGTGAGAAGTTTGTGATGTAAAAATGCCCCTTTGTTTACGCTTCTATAAGGAAGCACAACCTAACCAATAAATTCCAATATTCCCTGAACGCCATTGAAATTTTCCTATAAAATTAATAAACAACTTCTTTATATTTTTATCCTTCATTCTAAAGTATGAGTAACACAAGTTTTCAGGAAACGTTGTAGTAAAAGAAAACAAATATCCTCACTGAGATGGTTGGTTTCTTTTTGTTATGCTATTGTTTTAGATCTACCACTGATTATTTTGACCTTGTAGTAACAGATGGACAAAGGCCACGGATGAAGAGAGAACTATTCTGAAAGGACATACCATTGATGGTTCGTCTTAGTCACGTTCGAAATTGCGAAACTGAAATTTTTCGAAACAGGGATCACAAAGAAGTGTGGTTCGAATCATTGCTCTCGGAAACAGACAGAAAAAAAAAATCACAACAGCTGTTGTGAAAGAATCCGTTAGTTTTCTATTGTTACAGAGCAAGTCATGTGAGACATGGAAGAGCCATATTTCATATTACGCGAACTGGAAAAAAAAAAAATATATGGTTGGTAAAATCAGATTTGAGTGGACCAAAACAATATGACCTATCATGATTCCGACACTGGTTTTGAAAAAGGAATGATTTTCTTTCTTTTCAATAGTTTTTTTTTTATGAAGTTATTTACTCGAAATCGAAGCAAATATGTCGAATACAATAGCACGAAAGCATGTCACAAAGTGCTCATAATATTTTTAGTATGATATCTATAAATTTTATTTAATGCAATTTATTTTTTTAAAAAATTGGAAAAATAACTGTAAACAATGGAACGATTTCATAAAACGATTTTAATGCTTTTTAAAAAGAAGAAAATAAAAAAATTTTCTTTTTTAATAATTTCTTGCATGTTACGTGATACGACTATGGAAGAGTTAAAAAAAAAATACTTTTATGTATTGATTGTATTATTTTGATAATATTCTCAAAGATTTGATAACGCATAAATGTCCCACACGTCTAAGGAAAAAAATATAAAATATTCAATGATAGCTTTACTAGCATTGTATTTTAAGGATATATTATAAAATATGTGTTTATTGATGAGTAACTTTTTAATGCGGGTGCACAGATCTACCTCTCCGTGGTGCACCTGGTAACACTTTTTAGTGGCTAAAAGATCTGCAAATTGGCATTATTGTTAGATTAATGAACTCTGTTTCAACATGTTTTGTTTATTTATTTGTTGTTGTATGTTTTTTTTTCGTTGTTCTTTTTTTGCTGTAACTGTTCATAATCTGCCATTGGAAATAAAAAAAATAAAAAAAAAACTTTTAATGCTACAATACTTCATTTTATTCTAAATTTTTTTAAGGATTTTGCAATAAGGATAGCCTATTCAATTGTAATTGAGATCGAATTAAGAAAAATCAATTGTAATCTACAATGCCATCAAAATTTGCCATATTTTACAAAATTAAATTTTTACAAACTGAAGATAAAAAGAAAAAAAGAAATGTAATTTGACTTAAAATAACTTAGTAGTATTTATTGAATTCGAACAATAAGAATCAGAAAACATTAAAAAAATTCTTATTAATGAGAAATCTGTAATTCTATTAGTTAACATGCACGCATATTCAGATACCAACCATTAGGGATAAAAAACATTCTGAGTGGACTATTAATAATGAAACTTAATTAATTATAAACATGGAAAAACCTATTCTTGTAAGAATAAAAAAATAAGACAAGAATAATAGTTTCTTTTTAATAACATTGGTTTAATTTAAATGAAGAATTTTAAGGAATGAAGAGAAACAAAAATTTTTAATGACTGAATTAATTTGATTTTTAATTGAAATAAAAGTAATGTAAAACATATTTAAAAAAAAAATTGCATGAAAATTATTCAAAATGAAATTAAAAATGTGTTCATTTAAAATGAGCTACAAAAAAATATCTAATGCTTATATTTTCTTCTTCAGAATTTTAGACTTTTAAATGGGTCCAGATTATAATTTCACTTCCTAATAGGGTTTCTCATATCGAATATTTTTAAAATTTCAGATTTTCTTTGAATATAATATTTTTAGTATTAAATGTTTAGTTTTAAACAGGAAATTATGAATAAAAATTAAATAATTTTTAAAAAGTCTTTTCAGTTAAATTTAATGACGAATTACATGAAACTAACTAGAAAACACTATTTTTGCGTTTTCAATTAGCTAGTTATTATGAACAACTGAATTTTACTTTTAGTATATATCGAGTTTGACTTGTTCGCTACTTTTTAAATCCAATAAAAGTAATTAACATTTTTCTCAAATAATACAAGTAAAATTCTGTACAAAATTTTAAATTCATTTCTCAAAATAAATGAAACTTAAAATCCCTCATTCCTAATATCATTTTAACATTAACCTGATGATAAAACTATAAACTTATTTTTGTTCGAACATTTATTTATATAAAGATTGATAATCAAAATTATTTCTCCAGAAGTTATTTTCATCCAAAATTTTTCATTAATAAGTCCCTTGGTATTGTTTTGTTCAAGATTTTTTTTTCCTCAAAGGTATCTCATAAGGTTTTCCTTGTTCAGAGCAATTTTATCTGAAAGTTCAAAGGTTACACGAATATAGAGCAGAAGAGTGAGAAATCACTCACCTAAAGGTAGATTATCCTCATTCAAAGAATAATATGATGAACATTCGCCTGCAGAACAATTTTTAGATCTATGCATTTTTTATCTCTTTTCTTTTTTTTTTTTTCGTGTCCTTTTCATTTTTCTTTATTATGTTTTTTTCATGTCATTTTCATTTTCCTGTTTATGTGATTATGTGGAAACATTAAAAACTTTTTACAAACGTACATAATTATATTATTTATGATCTCACATTATTAAAATGTTTATTTTCCCGCGAGGTATTTAAAGATATTTAATTTAAAAATCATTTTAAAGGAATAGTTTATTTTAATTATAGAAGGAATCGAACACAAAATGGTGGTCAAAAAAAATGAAGTAGATCTTATGAATGTGTTTAAAAACATTTTTGTTTTAAAATAAAAATATACAAAAATAAATGAAGGTGGATAGAAGTTAAATTGTATTAAAATGTAATCATCAATTAATATTAATGACTTCAATAGCATTTTCAAGGACTGTAGCTGCTAATCTACCTAATTTTTACATTTATTTGCCCTTTTCTAGATATTGTATTAAACAACTTTCTTATTTTATATGAAAACAATAATAATAAATTTATATAAAAATTTTAACTATATTTTAATTTGGGTAAATTATTAAAAGATTCTCAAAACGTTAGTTGTTATTTATCAAATATATATAAAAATCAACTTTTTATTTGTGGTTTTAAAAGGCATAAAATTTGGATAAGTTAAAAAAGTTACTTGATAATTATACTTAAGTGAAAATATAGTAAATTTAATTTATGTAAAAAAATTATAAAATATATTTGAAAAACTAGCAACATTGATATGTAGGTTTTGAGAATTAAATAATTTTAAAGAATACTATGAAAAATATTATACAGATTACATAAATACTTTTAAATATTTTTATGATAAGTATATAAGAAAAAAATTAAACTTATTAAAAAAAAAGGCAATAAAATTTGTGAACAATTTATGTTTGAAATTTAGATTTATGTATTAAAAAGATAATTGTTCTTGCTGATTTAAAAAACAAATTAATTAATGATCTTAAAGAAATTTATTTATATTATCGATATGCAGTTTTTAAAGTAATTCTTTTATAATTTTGAGTTCATAACCTAAAATAACAAAAAAATTTTCAAACAGAAGCTATCGTTTGTTTGTTTAATATAATTGGTTTATTACCTATCAATTTAAACATAACACACAATTGAAACCTCAAATAATATTTTGCGCTTTCCAATAATCTGTTTTAATATTTGTGCTGTTTAAAACATATTTTGTCTTAAAATTCATTTCCATAAATTAATATGGAGATGTTTTCAATTTTCGAATATGTCTAAAACACTAATGATCATCAAGAACGAATACAAATTTAACTAGCATCGAGTAAACATTTTATTTCATTAGATTGAATTATCCCTTGTTGATATCAGAAATGATGTTTATATTCGTTATACTGACAAGCTAGAATTAAATCCTGTTAATATTTTTTTGTTATGCAAATTCATTTCTATTATCGATATGCAGATAGATCAAAATAATGATGACCTTCTCAATGCTAACAGAAACTACGAACGAAGTAGCCAGTTTATTACACTAACCCTGCAGCTGTGAAGTAACCATCATTGAAGATACATCAGAGCAGATGTTGTCTGACTTCTTCCCCCTAAACTTCCTGGATTTTGAGAATGAAAGCAAATTCTTTTTTCCAGCGTAGAAATACCTCCAACAGGTTTTTCTCGGTCCTGCTTCGAAAGGAAGAAAGAAAGAAAAAAAACCAAGCAAATAAAGAAGGAAAACATTCCACCGCTGGGGTATTATAATAATCTAGTCGAATCCTCCAGGCTACGCGCACAAGTTCTATGGATGTCACGCAGTTCACTTAAACCATTTTTGATGTTTTCATAATTCGCATATCGAGTTTGGCAGCTTTATGACGTCGCCTTTTTTTTTTTTCTGCTTTTCTGTTTTATTGTACTGAAAATTGTTGTGGTTAGATAGAATCCTGTGTTACGTAATGCCTCGAAATAAAATATAAACGAAATTGTTGTCACGTCGGTTCTGAATAACCATTCAGTAGAGATGGCTATCTGAATTACAAGTTGTCAACCATCCAAATTGTTTCCTTTATTGTAAGTGGTCAATAGGAATATAATAATGCTGCATGTTAGTAATATTAAAATCTTTAAATAACAGAATTTACATAACTTGAACAAAGAAAAAAAAAAAACTAAGTAAGTTTTCGGAATATAATAAATATTTATGGTAATAAAACTGGTGAAAATAAAAGAAAAGTTTTTTTTTTTTTGACAATGATATATGAAATTCTTTATATTGATTTTGATTAGAATTTTTTTTTTTTTTTTTTTTTTTTTTTTTTTGTATAAAAACTGAATAATAAACTTACAAATACAAATAATAAAAATTGGCAGAAAAAATAAAATAACTCTATAAAATATATTATATTTTTATAGAGGGATATAAAATGTATGTAAAATTAATTGTTTAATGTTAAGAATCACAATGACTTTATAACTATTGACTTAAAAGTTGCAATGTATTATAATAGAAACATGAATTAAATCAGAAACAGAATTAGGGTGGATAAGATAAAAACTATGTATTTTGTTAAATTTGCTGGTGGTGAAAACAAAAATAATGAATTTATTTATTTATTATTAATTAATTATAATTCTGAATTAATTAATTGTTAATTCTGAATAAATTAATTATTAATTATAATTTCTAAAAAAAACGAATAAATGAAATTTAATGATAATTAAGAAATTATGAAGGATAATTATGAAATTATAAGAATATTTAATATAAAATATGATTTGTGATTTTCTAATCATTATATTATTTATGTAAAATTTAATACTTAGTAAATTATTTAAAAAGTATTGTAATATTTCTAGTAACTTGTTTTTAAATTATATAAGAAAATATTTTAACAGAACGTAACTTGAGAGTTTTCTGCTAATTTTGACAAGAAAAATCTAATGACAATATATATCTTTTAAAAATATTACCTTAAAGATGTATTAAATACATAATAATTTTAAGAAATCATGAAGATTTTTAGAAATTTTACATAGAGAATTAGCTATCAATGTTTCTATTATAACAGAAAAAAAAAAAAAAAAAAAAAGATTAAAAAGCTAAACAAATTTAAATGAAATTATTTTCATAATAATTTCTTCTCAGTACGAGTTTTAATTATAGCTTAATTATTAGTTTTTATAGCAATCTGCGGTATATCAAAGTTTCTTGCTTTTAATGCTTAGTATTGGTTCCAAGGTAGCTGCTCTACTTTTCAAATATAATGAACTGCAACGCCCAAAAGGGAGGTTGTTCTTTTTATTATGCTAGGCTTGTATTTCAAAGAACACAAATTTGTCATCCACAACAACATTTTGGGAGAAAGTCCTTTTTATTATTAAGACTCATGCGAAGATAATATGTTGTTAAGAATGCTACTTAAGCAAAATCTCTCATTTTTAAAAAATAAAATTCTATCAATTTGCTGAACAGCATTTTTAAACTGCTTGCGTTTTCAAGGCCTCAATATTCAATATTATTTAAAATTTACACAATGTAACATTGATTGCTATTATTTACGAATTACTTGTTACGATTTTGCAATTTACTGTTGTTAAATACTCTACTAATACTATCTAAATTAAAACTTAAGAAAAATGTTAATATGATGTATTTATTAATAGAAATGAATCTTAAAGAACGGCTTGAAATTCTTTTTTTTGTACATAATATCTAAATTTTCCTTGAGATTAAGTCATCATTTGTGCAGTTTTCTTTTTTATAGGAAGCGATTATTTATTTTAGTGGTTATTTAATTAGAATTAAAATCGGCATCTCACGCCGCTACTTTTGTATAATTTTTAGAATCAATTAGAGTTAAATATCTGGACTTTCTATTGCAAAACTGGAAAGCTAATGTTTTTCATAACCAAATATCTAACATTTTTTTTATCAGTTAATCACAAAAGAAAAATAAATATTATATTACAACAAAGATTTCCATGATATATTATTCAAGATGTGATTGGTTTGGTTTGTCCCTCTACAGTCATTTTATTGCACGTTAGGCGAATTAGATCGTGACCTCCATGTTAACGTAGATTCCGAACCACTAACAAACATCCATGCCATCTCCAGGATTCAAGCCAAAAAGCCTGGTATCAAAGGCTTCTTGAATGCGCCAGCCTACCGGCCATCAGACCGCCATTCAAGTTGTGAAGCAAATAATGTTAAGTCGACAAATAATAATAATAATAATAATAATAATAATAAATAAGTTTTTTACATCTTAATAATTGTTTATAAAGAAAGATATGCTTCAAAGCAGAAATTATAGCTTTTTTCATTTTAAATTAAATTTTAATTGCGCATTTACAAATATTTTGATAACGAGTTTCTGTCTAGAGTAAAGTTATTTTGACTTTTTTTATTGATTTATCTAAAAAGAAAATAAATACTTTTTATTTAAGGTAAGCTAATAAGGTTTCTTGATTCTTTCATCCTACCTTTTTGGTATTTAATAAAAAATTGAATGATATTGACTGATAATATATTGCAATTCTACTGACAAAACTTTGGTTTTTTGAAATATTATTAATCAGCAAGGCATAAAATGTTGAAAGTTAAAATTATGACACTATATATTATTTATTACATGAGACATAATCTGTTTTTGAAATGTTATTAATTATTACAAAGCCTCTATAATCAAATTCTAGCTATATTTTAAATTGTTTTTTAATATTTTTTATATTCTGGTAGGAAAAAAACAATAAGTATATTGAATTAAAAATTTTGAATTATATAAAATAATTCAAAATTTTTAATAATAAAAATTTTATTTTTTTTTTATTTAAATATTTTATTTTTATTAAATACCAAAAGGTAGGGATGAAAGAATCAGCAATACGTAAGC